>JANQBM010000007.1:13724173-13739450 GCA_025594535.1 Erythroxylum domingense | reverse complement strand
AGAATACCCCGTAAGGCCAACGGGAGTATACCTACAGCATACAAGTGAAGGATAGAGGTCGGGATCAGTTCGCGTCTACATTTCATTTCGTAGTTTGTATTGAATTGTTTTATTCCGCAACTTTTTGTATAAAATTGTATTCTGAAACAACTTAAGTGTATTTGTAAATGTGAAAGGGGCCAAATGGTTATTGTAAACAATTGTGTTGATTCAAAATAGTTGTGAAATAAATTGGGCCCGATTTGGTTATGGATTTTTTTGACAAGTATGGTGGAAATGGCCCCATCTTTTGTGCCAGGATTTAGCAACTATGGAATAGGCTTCCTACTTCTCCTATAATGAATCAAGAGAAAAGTTCTTGCCCTTCATTTTAACTTTAAACATTTCTTCATCTGCTATATCTTTGATCAAGCATTGATTGCCTTCAAAAATGACTTTGAAGTCTTCTTCAAGTAGTTGTCCCATACTCTAAGAAATTTTGATTAATATCAGGCACAAACTATACATCCTTAATCAATTTTGTACCTGAGAAACTTTCAATTGATATAGTTCCTTTCCCTTTGATGGCTATGTATTCTCCATTAACAATCTTCATTTTGGAGATAACTAATTTATCTAGCTCTTTGAAAATATCACAATCAAAAAGTCATATGGTTGTTCCATCTATTATTTATAAGCCATTTTTCACTTAAGCTACTAGTTGCAAAATAAGTTGTTACAAAGAGTTGCTCTTTTTTTACTAGTCTACAATTTGAGCAATATTTTTTGCTGCAAATTGACTTGAGTCTCATTCTTTCACTTAAAAACTTTATAGTGGTGCCCATTTTCTAACATTTTTCACACTGAGCACCAGGCTTTCTCCAATATTTGAAAGGTGGATGACCCTTAATTCCACAATGTTTATAAGGAGGATACTCATTTTTGCTTCCTCCTCTACTATTAGCAGAATTTCTCCTCGAGGATTCCTTCTTATTTTTCTTCTTTTTTCCATTTCCTCCTTGGTTTGTTTGCACTTTGTTTGATGGTGCTCATTCAATAAAACCTTCAAACCTTTATGAACCTTTATTGTTCTTGAGCCTACAAGGCATTTAATAATTCTGTAAAACTAATCTTTAACAGATCCTTAGTGTTTTCTAATGAGGAAATGGTTACTTCAAACCTTTTAGGGACTGTTACAAAAATTTTATAAACCAATCTAGATTCATGAAATTCAGAGCCAAGTAATCTTACTTTGTTGGTAATGTTAATTGATTTATCAAAATACTCTTTGAAAATATACGAATCATTTATCTTTTGAATGTTAAATTCTCTTATCAAATTAGAAACCTACATTCCCTTGATTATTTCATGTCCTTTAAATTCCTTTTTCAGAAAATTTCAAACCTCAAATGTTGCTTTCATTTTCTTAATCCTAATAAAGATTTCTGGTGAGACTGTAAAAAATAATGTAGCTCTAGCCTTAGACTTTCTTATTTTTCTTCTCCTTGTGATTCTTAATATGTGTCATAGTTAGATTTGTAAGTAAGGGAGGAACTTCCTAGTCCTCCTCGATAGCTTCCCAGAGATCATTTGCCTCTAAATGTGCATACACACTAATGATAGCCTTCAGCATTAAAGACAGGTGATGTAAATGTAATGAAAGGAGATTCTAAATCCATAGCAAAAATATTAGTCATAGGTCCCTTAAGAAAGTGCTTTTGAACCATTTTCAAGGAAATAAAGAAAAATAGATATTAACAGAGAATGGACAGAGAACTTATTATAGTTATTTCATATATTAAGCTTGTTTAAATACAAAACTTTGTAACTGAAACTTGAGAAAAAACATAGAAAAAAAACTAAGAAAAAATGAGCAAAATATTAGGAACCATAACTTAGTATATGGATTCCTAAAAGACAACAAAAAAATAGCAATCATTATTCTAAAGACTTTATCTTTAAAGCTGGACATGTTTGACATGTTTAGTGGCTTCTAAGGCACAATTCTCGCAGTAACACATGCATTCATACATATTATTTAAAACTCGCATCCTTTTTATTGTTTTGAGTATTAGAGTAATTCGTAGAAGTAACTTCGACACTTCTAGCACCATCTTTTTGCTAGCTTATTAGCCCAAACAAGAATTTTTAACCTTTTCAGATTTCATATAACATTATTTAGCATATGTAGTTCCCACTCAAATAATCATTTACAAATCCAAACTATTTATTAAAATAAACAAATGGATACTTAAGGAAACACTCATCTCCACTACCCTACTCCATCCATACACCCATATGAACAATCTAAATAATGACAATATTGTAGTAATAACTCAATATGTTCATATAAAATAGACAACAAGACTACACTCCTTAACTCACTTTTAAAAGGAGTTTTATCAATATCCCTAATTTGTCTTACTCACAATCACCCTCTACTTTAAAAAGAAACCCCATAATCAATATGTGGTGGGCAATTTTGATTTAGGAGAGCCCCTTTATTTCAAAGATATTAACAAAGCCATTATTACTTTACTTTAAGATACCTAATCTAGATATCTTTGAGGGGATTCAAGACTGGTCATATTTATAAGCATAGGGAACTAATAAACCTATATAGTACTATTAGGAAATCAGGATGGCATCTAATCCTGACGACAGAGGAATAATTACAAAACTTTTTTGTATTTTGATTTCCTGAAAAACTAAAGTCATTTTAATTATATAAAATAATTAACAGTTAAATCATAATAAAGAATGAATCTTAATTCGTACCTTATTCCAAATCTTGATCATAATGTTATTGCATCCCTCGAACTGTTTCTAAAATTTGTCTATCTTAACCACCATAGCTGCATAAGCATCTGACCTTTAGCGGTATCTATAAAATAGGTTGAGAGAACTCTATAACTCTTATAAAGAGGTTAAGCAAGAAGTACTAGCTCCATTAGAGCTTAAGCCTATTTATAATAAGTTTTTGATATTTTAGTAATTTAAATGAAATTAAATTCAAATTTTAATTAAACTTTAATCAGAATTACAAATAATTATAATTAAATACCAATATGCCCAGATAAGATCTAACATCTTATATTGATCCATATTTATTAAATATCTCATATTTAATCATAAAGTTTCTCAAACTTTACAATTAATTCCAACTTGATTAAAATATCTTTATATTTGATAAATTAAACTCCTTTAATTTATATTTAATTATATGCATAAATAATTTATATTCATAGATCAAGATTGACATATAGTAGAACATCATGACCATCTAAATATTTAGGAATGTTAAAGTAGTTTTGACTAAATTTTCCATTAATGATTTTTCTATATAATTTAATCCTTTCATCATACAATGTTCTGATTAGACATAGAGCATGGAATTAATGTCTACTCTATTTTGAGTCCACTCATATTAGTTCTCTACCATTTGCTATTAATTCAATTAATGACACTTGTAAAGTACTTACAAAGTGTCATTGCACCTTGGCCAAGGATTTCCAGAATCAATATTAATCGAAAAGAATACAACATTCTCCCTAATTACTTTAGGGTGATGAATCCCATCTTGATCACACAACTACCTTTATATAGTTTATGTTACATCTAATGACTATCGACTAAACTACCCTTGAGTAGAATAGATCATAAGTTATATCAAAAATATAGCAATCCCTATACAAGATAACTTTGGAGACCTCAAGTCAAAGAATCACTTGTATAATCATCACAATGACAATTTCTATAGGCATAGAAGTAATGATCCAAATGGATTTCTCATTTGAGGTCAATTTAGTAAAGTTGTTCTCTAACAAGCACTCACATGTTTGTTTAAGTATCTCTATACTTTAGTCTATGAGATCGACTACTTCCTCTGTAAGGAAAAACAAAACATGCTCTAGCCTTTTTAAGTTCTATTAATGCCTAGTCCTAATAGAATAATAACTAGGAACAATTTAGGGATACTACATAAATGTAATATAAATATCGTAATTATAATCTCATCATAATTTCATTTTTAATGTATAATATCCCATGTACTTTATCATATACTTCTAAATATTTATAAGATAATGCCTTTAAATTATTTTGTCACCAAATGACAACCAACTGATTGGCTGGTATAAAATACATGGCCCTCTTCTCAGCTCTCACAAGTTTGATGAGATTTTAGCTTTAGTGTCTACATCTAACTTTAATCTATTCCTTCCAAAAATTGATTATAAGGTTTATTCATATTCCATAAACAACTAGTATTGGCCAAGGGTTTGATCCTATATGATATGCATCACTCAAAGGAATGAGACAATTCTTAGGAATTATTTACAATATTCCAACTTTGACATTGCTCAAATTTCAAACTTAGATGCAAGGGTTCTTATAGTAGCCTTTGGAAATGGTTAAAGCCAATTCATCCGCTATAGAATTTCATAATAAAAATATTTAGAAATATTGAGAGGTTTATATTAGTTCCTAGAAATGCGTACACTTAGAAGATGTAGATTATAACTTAAGAAGTTATGGTAGCTCTATTAAGAAGGGAACTAATAGAAGAAGAATAAAGGAGGACCATTAATGCACAAAATTCAAATGAAAAGACCACAATAAAAGCCTTGAGGAAAGAAATAAAAGACAAAGGAAGAAAAAAAAACTCCAAACGTTAATGAAGATAGATTTTTAAACTTAAATTTTCTAATATAAGAAATAAGGTAAGAAGATGATAAATGCTAAATAAACTATATTTTTAATCTCATACAAGTATTAATTGCCTTCGTGGATCAAAAAGAGCATCAATTAGATAGAATCGATGTAGAAAAGTGAACGATCAAAGTTATCCATAAGGGAAATGAACATGTGGAAGTAGATACAACCATGACTTTGGCTGTGTTTCTTTATGATTTTTGAAGAATTGAAGCAAGGTTGAGGGACATGATCATGCATATGATCATGTACGTGACCATGTCCACTCTAACAACCTTAATTTTGATCTATAAAAGGGAAAAACTAAGAGCAAATGGAGAGAGGTCAAAAGAAGTTTATAGAAGGCTTAAAGGATGCTTATAAAAACATATATTGATGACCTAGAATGATAGAAAGAATAAAGAACAAGAAAAGAAACATATTTAGAGTGTATTTCCATCAATTTAAAGTGGATTTCATGAACATTAAAAGGTATCTCATCATAATTCCTTTTGTTTTTTTTTGTTCTTAGTGTTATAATTATGAACTAAACTTTTATTGGTACTTAGATTAGATTAGCCCTGGGATATACCTCATAGTGATTTTATTTTAATTTAATTCATTCTTTAGTTTCATTAAGAATTAATTATGTGTTTTAATTTTTGAATTGATATGTTTGGGATATCATTTCAATGTATGAATTCATATAATTGAGATTGAGATTGAGAAATCATTTTGTATGAATAAATTTACCACAATTGAAAGGAGTAGTATGTAAACCTAAAGATAGGTTGACATAAATCCTCTAGATTAGGGTCAAACCTAATAGTAAAATTCTCTAATCAATTAATATAATCCTAGGGATTTTAACTATAAAAGGGTTTCAGTTAATCAAACAAGGATTAGTTGTTAATAGTTTTGTCAAGGACTATAATATTAGGAAAACATTCTTTTGTAGTCTAGTCATTTTTAGGTAGTTTATGTTTCTTTTATTTTTGTATTTATTTGTTTATCCTTATAACTCTCTTTTGTGATCTTATACTTGTAGCTTATTTTCAGGATTTGGGTAGTCATTGTTACAGCCACCAAACACAATGGAAGGATGGATAGGATAGTATTCTTAAGGGGACTATATTAGGCCATCACTTAAGGTAGTTTTGGAGGCTTTGAAAGCTTAATTGGCACTCTTGGCAGGTTATGGCATTTGTGGGGTTAATCACCTTATTCAAGAATTTCAGGAACCATATAAGTAGGAATTGTCAATTTACATGCATAAGTGACTTTGTGACATTTGTGGGGGCAATCACTCTAATCATGAATGTCAAGCACTAGACTATATGTGGGAATACCCAATTTGCATATAAAAGTAGCCTTAAGACATCCTATCTAAAAGGCATGATGACATATATGCAAAAGCTCAATCGACATTCATGGCATTTTGTGACATTTATAGGGCCAATCACCCTAATCATAATTGTCAAACACTAGACTATATGCAGAAGCACCAAATTTGAATGCATAAGTGGCCTAAAAATACCCTATCTAAGAATAAGTATAATCTAGAGTGGAGTAATTATTACAAATGTACATAGAACAATTATGTTGCATCTCAACTTTTACAGCAACATATGTAAGAGGAGTATCAACATCTTGAAGATGTTTTTATGAAATTCATTGCATTCATTGAGGCTTTCCTCCATATAAGTCAAAGAGTCAAGTTTTGTATTTGAATAAACCAATATAAATTTGAGGGAACATGTGGATACAATAACTTTACAAAGTGGAGAGGAGTTAGAGGTTGAAGAAAAGGAGGAAGATTTAATTTAAGAATAGATAGCAAAAGGGACGACAGAGAAGACAGAGGAAGAAGACATGAAGGAAGCCATTATTTAAGAAGATAAGGAAGATGAGATAGAGGAAGATAAAGAGGAGGAGCCTAATAAGGAGGCTATTGAGGAATTATCAATAGTCCTCTTAATTATAGAAGGATCCTATTTTTCACATAACAAACTTTTGAAGTCAATTGAAGATCCAGAGAGTTTTTTTATTCCTTGTTATATTGATAATTAGTTACTAAAAAGGACATAAATAAAGTTAATAGGTTTTTTTTTAATTTGATACCTTATGTCCTTATTATCTTGCAACATATGGCCTATTTGTAGGCTAATGAGCCCTTATATGGGAAAAGGGTAAAACCAGGCTGCTGATTATAGATTTAGGTTTAAGAAGGTCTTGTTAAGAAGTCCAATTACAAAACTCATAAAGAAGTGTTGGTAAACAGGTAACCCACTAATTAGGTTTTTTTTAATTAAGTAATTTGTAGGAATTTTTGTTTTATGGTCCTAATTTTTTACTTGAAATTTGATGGAGCTCCATAGGTTACGACATTAACCTTTAGAGTAGAAAAGATTTCACTGGCATTGGATGGAAGTTAATAACATTCGATAAGGCTTAAACTCTTTTTCTATCAGGGGAGTATCCTCACCACCTCATTTATTTTTATAATTTTCATTGTTTTGCATGTTTTATACATTAATGACAATGTATAACTTAAATATGGGGGATAGACTTAACAGTCAAACTTGCCAATTTTGTTATAATTAGCTTAATAATGAACAATTTAAGAATTTTTTTAGAGGAAGTTGATCAATATGGTTCATTATAAGTTTAGTTATGAGTTTTGATGATTAAGTTGGATTTTAATTTAGCTCATTAATTTTAAAAATGGATACTTGATTTAAACTATAATAATTTATGTATAATTTTTACATACATTAAGTTAAATGTGAATTCTTTTTAAGCATTTTTATTACACCACACATATATAAAAATAAGAAAAATAAAAATAGTAGTATATGAATAAATAAGCATAAATAATTTCACTATACTAGCTTTGTAGTAACAAAAAGGTCAAAGTTAAGGATGGTTTTAATAGCTATTTGAGATAGTGATATAGTTAAGTAACTTATGGTATTTGTGACAAGGTGTTTACCCTCATGTAAAAAGCTAAATGACTTTTCAGACAAGCTTCTAAATGCTCTTATGTTGTTTAAATTTGGTTAACAAAGGGTATAAAATTGTTTAAAGGTTTTAACATTTTTCACATGTATATTCATTTAATTAAGTGGAATGGTATGAATTGAGCTGAAATTTAAAGAATTGTGGAGTGAATTGGATTGATTTATAATTTGATACAAGCCAAGTGCTTAACAATTTAATGAGCTTTATAAGTAAATGAATAATGGAGAATCTTGATGGATATCTTCTACTTGTTTAATTATTTCTCGGAATTGTTTCTTATTAAGCTAAGATTAATGAAATTGAATTGCTTGAGGATAAGAAAATGTTTAAGTATAGGGGAGTTTGATAAATGCTAAACATATTATATTTCTAATCCCATGTTTAATGCATTTTGTTTGTTCATTTGAGATTTTTTATCATTTTTAGTATTTAATCCATTCCTATTATGTTTTTAGGTCTTAGTTGCCTTCATGGGTCTAAAGGAGCCAAAACTAAAAGGAATCAAGGTAGAAAAGTGAAAGATTGAAGTTATCCTTGAGGGACACAACCTTGTGGAGGTGGACACGGCCATGTCTATAATCGTGTAGCTCTTTGAGACTTGTTTCTTCTTGATTTTTGAAGAATTGAAGCAAGATTAAGGGACAAGATCATGAAAATGACCGTTTAGGTGAATGCGTCCTCTCCAAAAACCTTAATTCGAGCTATAAAAGGGAAAAAATGAAGAGAAAACAAAGAGAGGTTAAAAGGGGTTTATAGCAGGCTTAAAGGAGGCTCAGGAAAAGACATATTAACAACATAAGATGATAGAAATAATGAAGAAAAAGAAAGGGAACATATTTGGAATGCATTTTATGAAGATTAAAAGGGATCTCATTATGACTCTTTTAGTTTTTTTTCTTTGGTCTTGACGTATGATTATGAACTTTTTTTTGGTACTTGGATTAGTTATGATAGATGTTGTGATGATTTTATTTTAACTTAATTCATTCATTAGTTTCCTTAAGATTCAATTATGTGTTTTAATTCTTGAATTAATATGTTTGGGATATTATTTCAATGCATGATTTCATATAATTAAAATTGACAAATCTTTTACATGAATATATATACTATAATAAAAAAGAGATGCATGCAAATCTAGAGATAAGTCAATATAAATCCTTTAGATTAAGGTCAAACCTAATAGTGAAATTCATGAATCGATTAATGCAATCTTATAAATAAAAGGAGGTTTCAGTTAGTTGGTTAAGGATAATTTATTAATAGTCTTAAGAAAGATATTAAAATAAGATAGGAATCTTCATAGTCCAATCATTGATAATTAAATTGCATAAGAAAGGGTTAATATTTAAGAAATCTTAGGGGGACTCATTACCTAGGTACTAGTTATTTGATATTGATTAATATTAGTGCATCTACATCCTTGTTCATTGTTGTGTTGAACTTTAGCTTAACAGTAATTAAATCACCATCTTAAGTTGTTAGTTAGATAATAAAAAAGAGGTTATTACTAATACTTGTAGTCACTGTGGAATCAATACTCGATATCCACCGACACTTTACCATAGCTCAATATATGCATTTTCTTGTAGGATCTATAGGGTAGAGATCATTAGGCTTATTGTTTTATGATAGTTTAGTAGTAGTAAAGGTCAATTTTATGAGAAAATAGGAAAAATATTGAGTTTAATCTTCTTGACATTATCTAGTCAACAATAAGTTAAGCTTTGATTAATTCAATTAAAACTAAACTAGATTCCCGCCTAACTTGGATCACTACAAGAGCACACTAACAATAATCAGAAAAGAGAATCAATAGACATAAACATCTATATTAGAGTTTTCCCTAACTTCATTTTATGTGCCTTACCAAGTTGTAAAGATTTTATCATTTAGATCAGTGAATTTTTTTTAATGTAATTATATGTCATCTATTAATGTATGGCTACCTATCCTTTGATTAATTAATTGAGATATATATTTGATTAACTAATCTTAGACCATTCTAAATTTTTTAAACCTAATAAAAGGTTACCTTAATATTAAAAACTATATTGTTTGTGTAAGTAAATCTATACATAGGTTCTTTAGACTACGTGTATATATTAATTCAAATCAGATCTATGTTATCACTTGTATACGACTAACATTAATATTAACACATGTAAATCTCAAACATAAAAGTGTTTAATAAAAAATTAAATCATAATATAGAACAATTTGTTAGGATTCCATTTAATCCAAATATACAAGTATTTAGTTTATAATCATCCTTGAAATAAGAAAAACAACATTTAACAGAAAAGAAGAACTCATGCTACGATATCCTCCAATAATGATCTTAATTCTCTACTGTATTTTGCTTGCTCAAAATGACTTTTGATCTCTCATTCTCTTAGCCCTACTACTAGATATGTTATAAACTCCATTATGATAGGAAAATTCTAACTTTATTAAGACTTAAAGATGTGAACCACTCAAATTATCAAAACTTCCAATTTGCAAGGTTTCTACTGCTTTTTAAGTAAGTTATCAAACAAGAAAATGATTTGGGACATCACTCTATCTTAGCTTTATTTTTGTTTCTTTTTTAGATATAAACATGGGAAATAATATGATCTTAGCTTAGGTTGTGTATCTTTATGTTTCTTTTGAAATCCTTTCTTGAGAGGTGCACGGCTTAGATACAATCATATCTCTAGTTATGTTCAACCAAAAATAATGTTTTCTTTATTTTGATAAACTCATCTAATTCTTGGCTACAATATCTCTTAAGTAACATTCTTTCATAATTACCTAAACCAAGACATAAAACTAACTAAGTTGAGGAAATTTGGATGAAACTATAACAAAATATTAAGAAAATATATACTTATTTCAAGCTTATAAAATACCCCTACACTTAGAAATTTTCTTGTCCTTAAGAAAATCAATTTTAATGACTCAAATTAAGTAAGGTTCAATTCCAAGAAAGTTCAATAAGTCCATCACAAAAATCCAAAGTTCTCATTATGTGCCTAACTATATTGTTCGTTAACTACTTCGTCTCCAAATACTTACAATATCTTATAATTTAGATTAATTTCAATGATCATTAAAAATTAGCTCAATCCAAACAATTTCACCCTATAGATAAAATTAACAAAAACAAGTAAAAAGCTTTAAATCACAAGAATTTAATAGATCACATTAAAATAAAATATATCTAACATTATAGAGTATTAGAGGTATGTTTGAAATGTCAACTTAACCTTTTAGAACATAAACACCTTAAGATGAATAATTTTGGTTACTTAGTCAAGTTACAATTTTACTTGGCTACTAGAATCACTCTTAACTTTAACCCTTTATTTAGATCAAATTCAGTAGAGTAAATTCATTTATAATTTTTTAACATATAAACTAATATTTCAATTTGTAAGCTCAAATATAAATTCAATTCATGTTAAAATCATAAACAAAGTCTCATTTTCAAATTAAGCTTTAATCTGAAGACCATCAAATTGATTTAAAACTAGAAATATTTATCAATGATCATATCTATAAATCTAACATAGTTCATTCATAACATAATCTAGGTTCTAATGAGTCACCTTTATTTCATTATTTAATTTTATAATTATTACTTACTAAGCTAATTGTAACTAGAAAATTTTACTTAAGTCATAAACAACACAATATGCACAACCAATAGATGATAATAGGGACTAGAATCTTGTGGCTTAATAAATAAATATGTCAAAAATATGTTGAAAATTATGTCTCCATTTGCCCAACCCATTGTACTTATGCACAAATCTCTCATTAAGCCTCTTTATCAACCCTATATCACTCTATCTAACTTAAGATATTGGCTCCCTGAACCTGATTTATAAGCCTCATATACCTCTTCATATCGAGGTCGACAGAACGTATAATAGAACCTAATATCATCCTTAGGAGAGTGGAAAATAATACCTAGGTTCTTTATTAGCATGGTTAGGTATAACCCACCACATATGGTCCCCTTCTTCTTATTTTTCATTTATTCCAAATACAACACAAAACAATAGCCCAAATTGTACAATTAGCACTCCACTGTACGACATATGTAGAATAAATTCCTAAGTGTGACAAAACCAATACTCTATTTCCTTTTTAAAATCATATAACAAATTGCCCTATGTAAATGCTATGTAACAAGAGAAACAATATGGGTGCTCTTGGTAATTATCTTGTACCTATTAGTTTCCCTCAATATATCATGCCAAAACCTTATAAGGGGTGAAAACCAATAGGGAAATAGGTTTTGAATTCAAATAACTCTCTCTAATTACTCAGATGTGTAGAATTCATATCATATTTCAAAATATATCATCAATATCTTCAACTTTCTAACCTAATCCTAAATCTAATACCATCCTCCTTATCTATATACACTTGCCTTTTTCAATTCAAAGGTAAATAAAATTTTTAAAATTAACTCTTTGTTGATCTATTTAACTATTTTAAAGAATATTGTTCATCCTATATTCTCTATGAATGCCCTAACTTCATTCTCTAAACCTATCATCTCTAAAGCCATCCAATCCACACTCATATTGTGTTTAAAGGTATGGAAGAGAAGAGCTGCATATCTTTTTCAGTATAATACGTTGGTGAACACCAACAGTAGGTGTTCATTATGAGAGGAGATCCTTAGTTTATTGGCAATTATTTCGACCTATTTTATTTATTTCATTTCGTTTGCCTGAAGATGTTCTATAACTTATTCTACTTTACTTCTATATAGCTCCTACATAAAGAATTAACTCAAATGAAAATTGTGAAAATCCCAAGATTTCTTCTAGATCTATCTTAACTACGAAAATTTCACATTTTACTATAGAAAAGTTAATAAATAACAAGGAAAAAGGAGTAAGAGTGTCAAAATTCAAATTTTCATTAGGGGAATGGATTTTAAATAAAAGGGTATGGAAGATTTGAGAGAAATTTAACAAAAAGTAGAAATTTTTTAAGGAAAATGGTTTTTTAATCATAAAATGGCATTTAAATTTTCTAAGACATGATTATATCTTAGGCCATATATCTCTCTCAAAAAGTTACTTCCTAAGAAAAATTTTAGGATATAGGCTTGTCCAATTTGTATTTAATATAAAAATACAAAGCATACATGGTTTAAGTATGTCTCTTGGGATCTTATTTAACTTATCATCCCAACATTGTTCCTCTTTTGATCCTTGAGTATGTTTTCCTTCCCTTAATTCCTAATATAAAAACAAATAAAAAACACAAACAAAATAATAACAATGTTTCAAGGTTATCTTCAAATAAATAAATTTAAAACTAATGAAACCCTCTAAAAAAACTTATTCCAAAACAAAAATATATACAGGATGAATTTAAAGTTCTTAAAATTTTTAGTTGGGTTATCTCTTAAAATGGTGTTTTGTTATATTCTTTTACGTGGAATCTTTCTTTGAACTATAATGTGATGAAGTGATGGATGTTTTGTCTTCTAAATAAGAGTTGTATATATTCCATATAAAGTTCTTTTATGAGTTTCAAGGTCTTCTCTCACCAACACCTATATTTTCTGTATGAACTTAGGAAACTTGTTTCGTTAAACCTCCTTCCATGGTATAAATTTCTGATGCACCTATTAGATTAGTTCTTGCAAAAGATTATATGACTTAAAATTAATATCATCAATTATAAAATAGAAAATTTTTTTGAAGATAAAGTTAGTTTTCTCATCTATATCACAATAGATTCCATTATCTCCACCTCCTTCGATAGTCTTCCTCTCATTAGTTTCATTTCCATTACTCTCATTGATTGACATAACTGGCTCCTTTGGGTTCTGTTTGTTTTGTTAGTAAAAAATCTTTACCCCTTATTTTGACAAAATTTTCTAATTTTCTAATTTGGAATTCTATTTTTACAAAGTTTCCAATTGATACACCTTTGAGTCCATTCTTTTGAACTACTCAAAAGTAGTATCATTAAACTTCTCAACCGATAATTTTTATGAGGATCTTTAGTAGAATAATTAGGGGGTATTTATTTTGCCTTTGTCTCACTTCTCCTCTTTGGTTACTCCAACCAAATTTTGGATGGCTTCACCACCAGATATTGAATGTGTTACTATTAGGCTATTTTATTGTCATAGGTAATTCTCTAAGTAGTCCACATGTTTTGTCGGTTATAAAGGGACTATCCATTTGAATTTTTTTTGTTGAAGTGACTTCTCCATATATCTCATAACATAATGCTTGAGCTATTCTTATGAGTGCTTTTACTCGAGCTACCAACGTTATAACATCCATATTATAAATACCTACTAACCTTGATGCCCTATCCCTACTTCATTGCCATTCATATCCATCTCTTTAATCAATTCTCAGCTGTAAGTCCTATTGTTTAGGGTTCTTCTAACAAATACAACTATAATATACTTTGTCACATACTTTAAAGTATTGTAAAAAGTCTGAACTTACATTGTCGGTAGTCCTTATATCTCTCTTACCATATATATAGTGTTACGTTGTTCAAGTATCAATTGGTAGAGATATCATCCTTTAGTTTAACAATTTCCCAATGGGAAGTACAAGGCCAAAAATTTCTTTGCAAACTTACACCATATGGTGATTGAAGTTATAGGATTTGACTTCACAATTACTTTTCACGAAACAACTTTAACTTAATGACATTGTCAGATACTCCATTAACTTTGAACATGTTGCATGTTTCAAAGAAGTTAGAGAAATGTGCTTTAGGATCTTCCTCTAATAATATGCTAAACTGTACAAAATATTATAACATTTATATGATGTTTATTTAATCTCAAAATTGTTTGTCATGATTATGTTCTTTGTATGCTTAACTGTTTCCCCACTAATGATGGTTTTGCATAGTCTAGCACACTTTTGTTCTTACCTTCCATATTTATTTGACGTTGATTTTCTTATGTTCTTCCACTAGTTAAAGGAATTTCTTCTTATCATATACCAAAATTCATATACCTAGAATTGAATTTTTAATACTTAAAAAATAATCAATAATTAAATAAAAAGTTTTAAAAAATAAAAATAAAAATAACTAGATTAATAGTTCTCAACGCTCTTCAGAATTAGGTTTATTCCTAGACAACAACACCAAAAACTTGATAATAAATTTTTGTATCTGTACTATTCTAATATAAGACTAAAGTAAGTGGACATATCATTTTATAATAGTTTTGCTGTAATAGAGGTTGATTCCATGAGAAAAGAATACACTTATTGAGTCTAACCTTCCTACCATTTTCTAATCAATAATAATTTTAGGTTTTAATTGTTCTAATTAAAACTAAAATAAATTGCAACTAACTTGGATCACTGTTAGAACATTCAAACTATAATCAATAAAGAAAATAATATAAATAAATATCAAGCTTATAGTTCCCTCAAACTTTATCTTGCTTCCTTGATTTGGTTGTAGAGATTCTATCATTTAGACTGGTTAAGATTCATAGTGAAATTAAATGTCATTTATCAACGTACAACTATATATCCCTTGACTGATTAAATAATATACCTATATATTCTTTGAAATCTTACAAAAT
>JANQBM010000007.1:13703945-13718313 GCA_025594535.1 Erythroxylum domingense | reverse complement strand
TATTCTTTGAAATTAAATATAATTTTAATCTAATATTGCAAATTTAAATTAATTGAGAGATATTTTTAAAGATACTTGCAAGAAAAATTTAGATGAACCATAAATAAATTACTATAAAGCTTGTAAAGAAAAGTCTTTTTTAATTATATTATCATTCTAGTCTTCAAATAAAAATTAAAATTGTTTTCTCTTATAAAACATGCAAAGCAAAATTTATTAGTCATATCCAAATTTAATGACTCGATAGGCTTGTAAATTAGAAATGCCGAGCTTTTCGATTATCCTTAAACATAATACGTTGGCTTGGTTAGTACAATATACTTATTGATGTTTAATTTTAGTGTGATATATTTACTAATTTTTAAGTTACACAAATTTGAGCTGAAGTTAAGATTATAAATCATACTTAACTCAATTTAATTTTAGTTACTAAACATAAATTGAAATTTTGTAATTAATTAATAGTAAACTATGCTGTGAACTACGAAATTGAATATTTTACAGTTATAAATTAATATAAATTGAAATATCTTTCACATCGACAACTATATATTTTGAAAAATGTGATATTATTATTAACCCAACAGAAATTGGGTCATTGAGGAAAAGAAGCAAAATTGGGGCATAAAAGGCAAAGTGCGTTCGTTTCGAGTTTAAGCTTTTTCCTTTCTAAGTCGCTGTCGTAAAAATGACTGGAAAACCAATCGTCGGCGATGGATTAACGGTGGACTTGGCGGGCATGACGAAGAACCAACTCTACGAAATCATGTGTCAGATGAAGGCATATTCTCTCTCTCTTTCGACGTTTCTGTTTTATTTTTTATTCTATATTATCCCTAAACGCTCGACCTATTGTGTTTTTGAACCTTTTTTTAATCAACTTATTGATTTTTTCTTTCGGATGAAGGTATTAATCGATCAGAACAAACAGCAAGCTAGAGAGATACTGATTCAAAACCCTGTCTTGACCAAGGCTCTTTTCCAGGTCTTTTTCTTTTTAATCTTTTTGTTCTATTTTTGTAAAGAAACTGATATACTACTGTTAGGTATTGCTTTTTTGTTTTTGCATGGTTTTGAGCTTTCCATATTTTGTAAGCTTGAATTATTTGGTTTAGTTGGGCCAAGAGTGGAAATAGGGTTTCGTTTTCTTTGTAGTATATACATCAAATAAATTCTCTTTGAAATTGTATTTGGTAATGCTTTATCAACTTCTACCCAAATGTTCTGCAATAAAACGATACCTCCTTAAACTTGTTGTCTTGATTGAGTTCATAATTTTCATTCCAATGGGTCTTTTTTCTATTTTTGAGTTTTTATAAGGATGTTAATTCATTGTGCTTCCCAGTCTAATATAAACTTATGAAATTGATGGTTTCAAGGACTTCCTTTGAACTTGAAAGTTTGAGTTATAGAAATATTTCAGTTTACTTGTACCCCAAATAATGAGATGCTGCATCCATTGAGTTTTTCTTTTATTTGATCTTTAGTTTGAGTTTTTTCTTTTTTTTAGCTTTGATTTCGTAAGAGTTTTATCTGGAAGTTAATGCATTGAATGGTATTTCTTATATCTTTTATTTTTGTTTGACAGTTGATTAACTTTTTGATTTAATATTTCTTGTCCAGGCACAGATAATGCTTGGAATGGTGCGTCCTCCTCAAGAGGTTTGTTCCTAATCTGTTCAATTTTCTCTCCCTTCATGTTGGTACATTTGTATAAACACAAGGACTCCTATTTGTTCTAGATTCCAAATATCCAGCCAGTAACATCACACCAACCTCAGCAACCCGCACAACAACCTCAACAGTCAAAAATTCACACAGCACATTCACTACCAGGACAAGCTGGTTTTCAGGAGCAAACAGCTTCATCCCAGTCTCATCCACCAATCAGAAAGCAACAGTATGGCCAACCAGCAATATCAACACCTTCCATGTCTGCTCCCACAATAAATGTGCAGTCTCAGTCCATGCCACCACATGCCCTGCAGGTGCCGCAGCAACCTAAGGGGCATCTGAATCCTCAATTAACTCCGATCTCTGTTCCACAGTCCTCACAAGTTCCAAATATACACCCGCCTTCCATTCATTCTGCTTCTCAAGCACTACCCCTTCATCAACCTCGAATGCCTGCTATGTCCAGCCAGTTGCAACAGCCACTACAGACAACAGGAATTCCTCATCTGCCATTGCAGCCACCAATGCCACCACAGGCTAGACAACCTTCCATGCCTAGCTTCCATCATCAATATGGATCCCAAATGGGGCATAATGTAGGTTTTCAACATGGCGGTCCTCAGCATCATTCACAACCTTTATTTCATGTAAGCTGAGCATACTATAGTCGTATCTTCATAGTAGTATTGTTATCGTGACAATCATATTTGTAGTCCTTTGGTATATAATTTAGATATATATTATGTTAATCTTCTTTAACTTTTTTATTCAAATATTAAAATGTTTTCCGTTAGAAAATGCTACTCGTCAACGCTTATAGATTATCATTAATGGTTTTGGGAAGATTTCACGATGGTTTTAGCAATAGGAGAACCTCCATTGAAGGAGAATTAAAGTAAAGAGGAATTCAATAGGAAACTATATTATGTAGGACTATTAACAAATTATTGTTGTGCTGAATCCCTTATGGTGTCGATGGAAGAAAATTATATGTTTTTCTTAACAATCCTAAGATTGAAGTACAGAAAAATTAAATAGGATAACTAAATGAGGAACATGCAGGAAGGGTACTGAAAATTTAATTGTCCTATTGGTGATAATATTTTTACTTAACTTTATTTCTTTGACAACTTTCTAGTCAGGTGTTAAGTCTCAAGCTAACTTGGGTCCTTCATTTCCCCAAGGGCAATCAGCTCTCTCAAGTCACCTACCACCTCAAAACATGTACCAGGTATTTACATACACTAGAATGCTCATATGATATGAGAGCATTTTGCGTTACTCAGTCAATCTTTACTGGGTATTGTTGCCTTTTATGCAACAATTATTTAAACACATGTAATGTCTCATCATAATTATCCACCGTTGACATTATAAGATTCAAACAAGTATTGCAGTTGATGAAACCAGTTCTAATATACATCAGAGGGAATGTATTTATTGTGGTTTTCTTTTAATTGTCAATTGGAATTGGCTATCTGAGAGCCAAGATTTTCTGGAATTATCAACTAAAATGAATGATATGATTCTCATTAACGTTAATTTTGCATTGCCTGTCAATACCTTTTCCTTTTTTTTTTTGGCTTTAAGTTTCAGGTTGATGTCTATATCTTCTGCTTTTGTATAAAAATTACTGTTGATTATACAAGATTGGTTTAATAACTGAATGCCTAGATTTCACGGTGCAGTATTGAGCACTTAAACTAAAAAAGAAAGTCACTTGCTAATAGTCTTCATTTCATGTATGGGCTCTATGCTTTATACAAAATGAATCACTTGGAAGCATTAACCTCTCATTTGAGTTTTCTCTTATCATTTTATTGTTTACTTTTTAATTGTTAGCCGGTACTTAAAATTAGCTTGTTTACTTGATTTCAAAGATTTTTAACTTATCTATTATCTGTGCATAGACATGGTCGATTCATTTAACTTCTATGGGCCTTGGCAATTTTAAAATTTTTTGATGCATGTTTCTTTCAGGCGGGAGTTGCACACATTGGAACCGATTTCAACAGTCAAGCTGGGAGTTCAATGCAAATAGATAGAGGACCTTGGATGCCTAGTCCTCCTGATAGTTCCACAATGGCCCAGCCTCCAGGACCACCAACACTGATTCCCAGTCAAATAGGCTCTGGCAATCAGCCTACTCCTATTGCACAGGTAATATTTCCTGACTTCTTTCTTTCTCTCTATTCTGATGTTGGGTTAGTTAGACATATCTTTCCCTGATATTGAAATACCTTGTGCTTGGCTTGTGATCTAGTTTACGCCTGAGATGGAGAAGGCACTAATTCAGGAGGTCATGAAGCTGACACCAGAAAAAATTAATAACCTACCTCCAGATCAAAGGAATCAAGTGCTTCATTTGCAACAGGCATTGCTGCGACAAGGAAACTAATTTTTGTAGACTACAAAGGAATTTCAATATGGAAGCTCCTATCATAGCAGAAACTGCCGAATCAGTTCTGATCCTTTCCGGCTAAATTTTCTTGGAATTTGATGCAAGATGGTTGAGAAACCTTTTTCGATTTTCATTTGTAGGGATTGATTTTTTTCCAGGGTTTCTGCTGCCATGGTAACTTGTAACTGGTGTAGTAGATGGTCTTTTGGTCCAGGCTGTAATATAAATTTGTAGTTCATTCAATTATCTTTGAAGGCAAAATATATCAGACAACTTTTGGTAGTAAAATCGTAATTTGCTTTTGTACGTGAGGACCTCATTGTGGGGTTGAATATGAGAGAATGAATTGATCGAGTAGGTTATTGCATGTCGATACATGTCTATTAGCTTTTAACTTTGCATATAGGTTTACTGAAGAGGGGGAGCTTTAAAGTTAAGATTTCTCCTGTGATCAAAAAGTTACGATTTCGAATTACAAAAGAGCTTCTTTGTACAATATAAAGAGAAAATTACAAACTAACCCTTGTAAAACAGAAAGTTTTGTATATTACGATTTGCCTTTTCACCGGTCTAATGAGTTCATTGGCGGGTAAAATGGAAAAAAAAAAAACTAAAAGATAAGACGTTTTTTAGTACACCAACATGAATAGGCCTTTCATTGAGTGTGTCATGGCGATGTACATCAACATTACTTGGATGAGCAAACCATAAAATCATAATGAATTCTTACAACCAACGAGACTCTTTATCAGTCAAGGATATTCCTATTTTAATAATTAACACAAAAAAGAAACCATTAAAATGGTACATCATGAAACTTCGATCAAAAGGGATTGTTACATTTGTGAAAACTATCATATAATGAAATCAATGTATGAGATATTTTACAACCAATGGGAGATAACAGTCAATCTGCATGTTATAGTGCCAACCAATTGCTAGAAAAAAGGAAAGGTGATTGGCAGTCCTTGCCTTTTAGAGCCATTTGCAGTTTGAAGAAAAGGGCAACCCACATAATTGTGGTAGTAACACTAGTTTGAAATGACAGAATGATGACTCCCTTAATTCAAACGTGAACATGAACTGATTTGCTTCGCAGTGCATAAACAATTATCCAAACTGCAATCAAACAGTTGGAAGGAATTTAAGATATCAAACCACAAATCTATTGTTTTCCTTAAATACAACCACTAGGAATGCAACCACAGAGCCTGTTAATTGGAAAATGTGGTAACTTGCAAAAATATACAAGAACGAATATTAAAGGAGGTCAAAAACTTCAGGTTAATAATTAATTACCTGTTCATTAGGCATAATGAAAAAGACAACGCCAGCTAGACATTCCAATTATGATAGAAGTATAGTTAACTGTCATTAGTCATAAAATGATCCCGATCTACAAAGCTTGAAAATTCAGAATCTTCATTAGCTTCCCCATCAATAAAGTACTCATTCTTGTAGTCATCATCTTCATCATCATCATCATCTTCTTCTTCTTCTTCTTGAGATTCAACATGTGCAGCTTCATCCTCGCTCTGCATATTCATACCAAGTAGTTAGTTCGATTTTTGCAAATATTATCCTTCTTTTCTAACAACAATAGCAATATTTAAGATGCAGCCACGACCACAAAGGCATTGTTATACCTCACAGATCCCGCCTAAGCACTCAATAACACAAACAGACAAGAAATGTACACTAATGACAATATGACAGTCTCTAATAAAATATTAAAAAGATGTCTTTGCAAGCTAGTCCTTTCCCTCGAAATGACGTAAATCTTTAAAAGACCACAAACGAAACTGAATCCAAGTGTTTAATGACACATTAAAAGGTCAGAGTGAAGTGCATAAAATGATTAGCTAGGATATAGTAAAGCATGGTATCTTACTCGTAAAATTTCTGAGGTAGGATTAAGCTGGCCATGTTCTTCTAAGCTCCAAACATTGTCTGCATTATCTTGCTGAGCAAAATACTATGGATAACAAGCAAAGTACTTCAGTTCATCTTATTACCGAAAGAGTATAAAATAGGGAACATAAAGGAAGTAATGATCACAACAAACAGGTAATAGTGATGAAAACTAGTGCACAAATACAGCATAATAAATCTCTAAACCACATAGTAAGCATAATTATGTAAGCTTCACACTCAAATTTTGCAGGTAGTAAGCTATCCGAATACTTACAATTTCTTTCTTCATTTGCTCAATGGTTTTCTCCAAATCTGATATGTGCTGACTGAGAGCCTGAATAATTCATCAAGGTAAATATCAAGGAAGTATATAACTTGACACTAAATGCATGAGAAAAATAGGGCATAGATCAAAACCTCATGCCGTTGCATGGCTACTGATCGCTTCAGGGCTTTTGCTTTTGTCAGAAGGTTTCTTGGCCTCAACTTAATAGGTCTCCGATAATTCTTCCCACGATAGAAAATAAGAGCAAACCCCTTGGGGACTCTTTCAATTGCCACCAGTATCCCACCACTCTCATATTCCAACAATCTTGCAGTATCTTCAACAAAGGCAAGGGTCTTTTGTTTGGAGATTAGCTTCACAAGTTCCCTATACTTCCAGTGCAAATGCATATTCTCAATGACACCGTCAAAGACGCCTCGGATACCTAGATGTTATCAAACAAAAGAGTATCAAATATACAGCTCTTGAATTACAAGTTCATTAATGATCCAAAGATTTCTCACCAAGAGGCAAGTATGCCTTCATTCTTAAACCAACTCTCCGAAACATGGCCCTTTCCTCGTCAGTGATTGTTTCCTGGTCATAATCTGGACCAGAGGGCACCATTGAAACTTCTATCTTGGCCAATAATCGTTCTGCTCTAAGCTTCTTTGCTTGAGCCTTTTGAAGAATTCAAATATTAAAATAAGGATATGAAAAAGACAATATAGATGAGAATACACGCTATAAAATTACGAGTCGTGATTGCGTATCCGTCATGCAAAAATTTGTCAAAGTTAGATACATAAAGTTGAGCTAAAATTGAAGAAAGCAGGCAGAAATTTAAATCTTTAGATACTTCAAACTAGTAAGGGGCTACATAGTATTCATCCTACTATCGATCATGGAACACAAAAAAAAAAAAAAACTTCTGTAGCTTTCTGCATAAAATTGCCAGATTGTAAACAAAGATTTGCTGCAAGGCCATTTGAAGAGTTTACAACCACCATATTCAGATCTTTAAAATTAAGGATTAAATAAATATTAAATATACAACAATCAGAAGAAGGAAAGATATGACAAAGCGCTTCTAGAGGACCATTCAAATTCAACTTACAACCCCATATATGTTACACGCCGTTAGTTTATAACCTTGAGTGAAAAAGAAGTTGAGAGAAATTATCAGCAAGATAGAATATTATACTTACAATTGCTAATTTGTGTTCAACACGTTTCATTAATCTTGAAGTTTTAGCTCTAGAAGCATCTTCAATCATTTTCTCATGTTCTTCGGGTGTTACATTTCTTCCCCACCGAGCTTGGGCTTCGTAAAACTCTGCTAAGGTACCTGCAAGTGCCATTCCCTCGTCTTCACCCGATGGTACAGCTTCCACTTCTTTACTTCTCACATTCTCTTCAACATCTTGGATCTGTTTTGTTAATTCTTGTCTCTCTGCTAAAGCAGCAGCAACACTAGTTGGCAAGAAATCCTTCCCACGGTAGATGACAATGAAATACTTATTTCTTAGTAATAAAACTCCTCCTGTTAAGTTCTGCAAGATCAATGAAATATCACCAGTTACCTGCAACTATTAGTTAATTGAGGGACCTAAACTTATGTTTTCTCCCCCAACTTCCAAGTAAAGCACATCATTTTTTAAGATACAAAGTTGGCCATTAAATCTCAAATTTATACAAGATCATCAGCAATGACACAATCACTGTATCACAACAAAATACCCACAGGAATGCTCACATGCATGCACACGTGCGCGTACACACACACACATGTACATACACATTAGGTACAACTAATTGTCCCTTCCATGATGCGCAGGAACTACACAACAAACCTTTAACTCGTCAGCCATTAGTTTGTTATTTGTATTTTGAATGCCTCGCTTCACAGCAATTTTTGCAACTAAGCTCTTCTCCCAAAGTCTGAGTATCGCTGCTGCCAATCCTTGATGATTTCTGTTTCTCCCTGCATAGAAGCTCAGAATGACATGTGGCATAATGTCTTTAAAGTTGAGATTGCAACTGAGAATTTTACCGAATGGGAGCAATACCAAGAGCAAAGTGACAGGGGAGTGATTTAGCAAGTTTCCGCAAGTTTGTCATCTCCCCATTAGTAAGACGTGATCTCATTCCCGTAGGAAGTAGCCTAAAAGGCGTTTTATAACCAGGAACTTTTCCAGGTAGCATGTCAGCGTCCACAGGAAGCACTCCTGTTCCCCACCATTCTTCAAATCGAGGGCCTAATCCATCTAGCAGTTGATTATATTCAGCTTCCTCTTCGGTCACATTCTCAGTGCATTCTGCTCTCAGCGCAGCTGGTTTACTCTTTCCAGGAATAGAAGTTGCAAGCTCCTGACTGGTCACTGTTGCCACATCAGCAGAGGAAACATTTGGAACAAAAAGGGCATTCCCTTCGCCGTCAGCTAGTTGAGATTTTGATGGAGGCCCTTGATAACTAATCCCACGGAACACCACCATAACACTCCCTGCCCTCCATATAACTAAACCCCCTGTTCGACGCTGACCAATCAGTACAAGTAGTTAGTCGCACAATTCAAAAAATCCTAATCTAACTCTAGCCCATTTATCAAAATGCAATATCAAACAACGCAAGGTAGCAACAACCAGTGGCGAATTATGAAAATCAAATACTCAATATATGCAGAATAGAACAACCGCTCGTTCAATTCACAATTCTCAAGACCAGGTTACCTCCACAAGTTCATGAGCAGTCCTCATATCATGAGCAAGCACCTCATGAAACTTGAGCCTAACCAACTCCTCTTTCCTCCATTTATCATGAATTTTCTGCATAACTTCCTTTGTTAGCCCTGCTTTCGGAATGCTTATCCTTTCTCTTAAAAACATCCCATTTCTCCTTAATCTCCTCAGCTCCTCATCCTCCAACGTCAATTCCGCCAATGTCGGAGCTTTAACCCTTCTTTTCCTCTCCTTCCCAATCTCTCCCTCCCCCTCAACTCCTTCATCTCTCTCCCATGGCAATACCACTTCATCATCATTTTCATTTTCCTTATCCTTCATAGAAAAGATTGTGTCCGGCCTAACCCACTCTCGTTTTAACAAATCCGCCAGCCTCTCCTCTCCCGTCACCGGAGCAAAATCTCCGGCAGCGATTCCGTCGTCACCTTCTTCTACACCTTCCCCTTCTTCAACCCCTAAACCCAAGTTTCTCAACCGAAGGACAATTCTTTCTATGGCGTTTTGGCCTTTGTCTTTCGTGAAAAATCGAGTCTTTTCTTCTTTTGCGTTGGGTTGAGCGATTTTCCTTGGTGGGTCTTCGAGGGGAGGCTTGCGAGAGGGCCATCTCGAATGCCATGGAGCGTTTGGGGACGTATTAGGACTTCTGGGTTTTGAGTGCTTGTTGGTCCTGAGAGAAGAAGAGGAAGAGAAGTGAAGCCTCAGAGCATGAGAAGAGGTCTTAGGAGCCCAGGAATTGGAAAATAGTGAGTGGGAAGTGAGTGGCAGTGAGGTTCTTAGTTGAAATTCTGTTAGTTTGGTAGTTGTAAGTGTCATTGTTCTGATTTTGTGGGAATGGGATAATTTCATTTCATGGGGAAACAATGTACAGACTTGAGAGAGGTTGAAGCTGATGATCTAATTTTAGTTTTAGCAGTTCTTGACAGGCTAACTTGTTCCCTCGTGTGGCAGGATAAGAGTTTCTCGGGGGATATTTTCTTTTTGGGTCTTGCAGAATTCAGACCCGTTTGCTTGGGCCTTTATGATTTTAATAGATGCATCAACTTGACGCTCATGTTTCTCTCACATTATTTTTGCTGAGCTTGTTTTTTAGATGATTAGATTGCAAATATTTTTTTATCAAAGTTTGGATATGGTAACACATTCAGTTTATTTTATGTCCATTGAGATACTTGTTCAACATCATACAATTCATGTTCATACTCCAAATAGACATTTATTAAAAAGCTATAATTGATAGCAAAGTCCATGCTTAATATGCAATTTGTAATTTGTGTGATGTTTGGTTCATTCAACAGCCAATATTCATCGTATGACGAGTCGAATGTAATGTTTTAGAAATTTGTACGTTAAATAAAAATCAAAACCTCAACCTCTGGAAAACGATTTAAACCTCAAAGAGTGCAAACAAATAGGCTAAAGTTACATTTAGAGAGGCGATGCCATCATATCAAATTCATAGCAATATACTGTTGGCTGTTGCTTTACAAGAGAAAGTGGCAAGTGGTAGCACGCCATAGTTTGTTCTCTTATTTCTTTGATCATTTGCAACCAAGTTTGACACCAAGAAGAAGCGGAGAACCCGGGAAAGTAGTGACCTCAACGTCGTCTTAAATCTTCAGATAAACGGACTTACAAGCTTTCATCCAAAAACCAGAAAAGGAGCTATAAGCATATTTTAGTCTAGTGGAATGTGGCAAGGACTGTAAGGACCTTACTTTTGATGACCTGTATGCCTATTTTTACTCTGTAGCCTGTGTAAAAGGAAAGTGCTAGAAGACAATGAAAAAAGCTAGCATGCAAGGTTCAAACACAAGAAAATCCTTTGCTCATGAGTGGCGTTGATTTCATAATCTCCTCACCAACCTCTCTTATCTTGTTAAGCAGCAGCTTTTTCTCAGTCTCAAGCTGTACCATATAGTCTTCTTGCACACCTTGAAGGCTCTCCAACTCGCTTAAAGATGCCGAGACTCCCTCAATGTCGCTATCATCCACCAGAGATTGAAGCTTATATATCATCTCTTTTGTCTGATGAAATTATGTTCATAATAACCAGCTTAAGATCTGACGCTTGTATAATGGACTTGGTTGAAACAGTTGATAAGCAGTTCTTTATGATAGGCACATCATGACAACCTCATGATGCATCCCCATGTTACCATTAAATAAATCTTAGTCTAAGAAAACCAAATGGCATCACTAAACACTGATCAAAAGCCTAGAAAAATTTAGAAACATGAAGCTCAGGAGCAATAGTCAAAGTTCAGGAAACCAGATTATCTCAGGGTGCTTCAAAAAAAGACATGCATATTCATCAAACTTCCAATTGATCTATACTAATAATAGATTTTCTTTGGTCTTTTTTTCTTTTAAAGTAGGTCAATTTTACTTAAATCCTCACTATTTATGTAGGTATACTCTCACTCCATTAGTAGTAATTTTAAGTGTAAAACAAAATTTGAACACCAAGTGTAATGACGCCTAGTGACTTAGTAGTAATTTTAAGTGTAAAACAAAATTTGAACACCAAGTGTAATGACGCCTAGTGACTTTTAAGACTGCAATGCAAATTCCACAACGCCTAAAGACTAAATTGCCTTTTAAAAAAGAAAAGGATTACAATCTCACCTGATTTGATAGTCCGTGTGATTTAGTTAAAGACCCTTCAGAGTCCACACTGGTTCTCTTCTCGAGTTCAGGAACCTTCCTAGTAATTTGGATATGGATCTCTCCTCTTGTAACACCTTGGAGGGGTATCCACTTGTCAGACATGTGGTTTGGAGGCAATCTCTGATATTCTACAACACAATCACCTATACTTGCAGTGGGTAGCAAAGCATTATGATCTTTCACACGCAACTCCAGTGGACTACTATCATCAGGGAACTCTAAGGTCTGATTCCAATAAGGATTCAAAGTTTTATCCACAACCTGAAAAGCAAACCAAAGCAGAGCAAATGATTTTAGTAGTGCAAGAAGCATAGACAGAACAGTGATACAAGTTTGCTATAACAAATCTACAGGATTTAGACATATGATAAAATGCCATTTCTCATAAATATTTCCCATTAAAGTATCTACTAAAGAGTATGTTGTGCCAAACAATTCCTGTAAGCCTAATTCTTAATAGTGAAAACAGATTGATGGATGTCCTAGACTACTTTGAGGAGAAGAGATTTAAAGTGCAGGAGAACTGGCGTACATCAGGCTGAATGCTCAAAACGACAAAAAATGTATGAACGGTGTATTAGAGTCCTATGATCCGCAACCTTAGAGATCAAAAGATGCCAAACGCTGACATACACTAGAGTTTTCCTTTTTTAACTGATGGCATTGCTTCAAACTCTGGGCCATACATTGGTCACTATAGAAAGAAAAAAACATACAAATTCTGGTGAATCCGTGTTAACTATGAATACAAAGTTCAAACCTTAGTTCTCTTCTTCAATTTTCCATAGTGCACCCTTACATAAGGATCGCTGGTCCCTCCGATATCTGCAGCTATAAGGTCCTTAGCTTCAACTACAACAAGTTCAATCCAACCATTATTTGAACCTGCACCTGAACCCTGAGATGTTCAAGAAAGTGGGAAATGAGGGAAGGAAAAACATATTAAAGTGGGAAGCATCAAGCTAAAGTATTATAACCCCGTAAGCCAGCACATTGGGAATTCCAATCCATACCAAGACCATACACTCAGTCACAAAAAAGTTCACAGGGAAAACAAAAAACATACATAAGGCTACGCTATGGACCATGAAAAGGGCATGGTAAAACTATTTCTGAGCCTTTGTATCTCTTTAAGCACTGTACATTAAAGATAAATGATGCCTTGGTTACCTCTGAGTTGTCAATCCTGACTGCTTCAATTTGCAGCCTCACTTCTCCTGAATTTGCCTTTTCAAGGGGAACCCATATGTCCCTCATTAATCCTTCCACCAGTCCTTCCATGTTCACTCTTGCACTTCCAATATTGTCATCTCTAAAGACGTCTTCATTGTAGCACTTAATCATAAGGCATTCACCACCTCCTATCTCATCGAATTCAAACTTCTGGTTCCATGTAGGATTAGAAGCATGGGCAGTTGTTGTTCTATGAAGAACCTGAGGACAAACTTGCAGCAGTCAGTCAGTTTCAAGCAATAAATAATCACAAAACTCTGGTATAACCTATGTTTTGACATTTTCAAGATCTCTAAAATCAGTTAAGGAATCTCAAATCCTATAAAGAAAGAAGAACTCTACCTTTCCGTACTGCAATTTAACATATGGATCACACCTCCCAGATCTTTCTTTCGTAGCAAGATCCCTTCCCTCAACAACTGCTAGATTGATTGTCCTTCCCGTCCTCAATCGATGATTTGATGATCCATATGCTGCTTGCTGAGAGCTGGCAGCGATCTTGTTAACACTATGCGTACCATCAGAAAATTGCCATTCTTTTAACACTAGTTTGACTCTCAACTGCAAATTGCATTGAAACAACATAATTCCTTAGCTACCTTTTACAGACATGAAAAACCATAACAAGCAGCCACGTTTGGTGTTATAAAAATATCAACAATTCAATAACCTAATTGGACTGTTCAGCAAGAAAATGAGGAACCTTGATAAGTTTACATGTAACCAGGGTTGTCAAAATTGCCAAATTCTCACTCAGAATGTCTTTTGGAACCATTACTTTGGAAGATATGCATGAGCTTATAGATGAAATAATCCTTATCTGTACTGACTTTGCACGGTAGAAATCAGGCCCAAGTTAACTGTTAGGCCAAGCCAAGAACCATGGCCTATTGCAGACAACCCAAGGACCAGAGGTAAGTATAAAATTTTCTGACTGCTCATATAATCATTATATATCTCAAATATCATAAGAATATAAAATTTTATTGATAGTTGCATACGAATCCATCAGTCTTTTCTTTGTGTGCCGTTGGTACTCCAACGGTCGTGCTCTGATTTCTGACAGACAGGTGTGGGTCTCTTGGGATAGTTACTCTCTAGTTTCAGCCCATACGTTGAACCAACTACAATGACACTGCCGCCAGATACTTCCACAGCACTTGTGCACTCCCCAACACTGTTGCTGCCCTTGTTGCTTGCTGCGTCTCTCACATACTCTACATGACCTCATCGCATGTGCGTGCGTCCATCTATGGTTAGGTTCCTGGGCAGCAGGATATAGAATTGGAGGAGCATATGTTTGCAAGTGTACAGAGTTCGTTATTGGGTTTTATTTCTGGACTCTCGAAAATTTTCCTAAATCTTCCCTGCTCTAGAACCCTCATCAGGAGTTTTACTCGGGTTTCCGAAAGTTGGCAACGTTTTTTTTTTAATCACATATTTTCTTGTAAGTGATGCAATGGAGTTTTCAAGAT
>JANQBM010000007.1:13686039-13701342 GCA_025594535.1 Erythroxylum domingense | reverse complement strand
CCACAACATCTATAGGTAAATGTATCATTTAAAACTAATTAAAAATATGGAATTACTTGGAATCTGAATATTTTACCTCGCCTGAACCAATCCCCTCAAATGGAACAACCATTTCAACTTCTTTTCCACAAAACTCAGCACGGGTAGCTATTACACCGGAGTCAGGTCCTACTGCCCAAAACATTGATGAGTCATCTGCAGCATACTTGATCTGCTCAAAAGGTTACAAGAACTGAGAGAAAAAGATAAAATTCAAAGATCATGCCAATAATTAAAGTCAACTCATATAGATAGGAGCAGAAAAATCATAGCAAGCATAAGATGTAGAGATTTAATATCACTGGCTAAATTTCATGCTAGTGTTATGAATGCTAAAGTTGCATATACTTTGCAAGAAAAACCAAATAAGTCACAAGTCAAAGTTCTTAATCCCTCTGAATTTGAACAAAACTGTACCTTTATCTCACAACTTCCTACAAAGTCATACTTCACACTGCCTGGGGTACAGTTATAAAGCTGGAATCGAAGAATTCCCGTATCTTCATGCAAAATCATGTTGAATGTTGAATCATATGTAGGACTTGACCCTGGTCTTATATTTGTTCTCCTTGTCAACTGTCCAAGCTCAACCTCCACAAAGGTATGCAGATCTTCAATATCATCATGTTCTTCTGAACTACCAGTCCTAAGATACAATTGTTTTCTTGATGGGCTTCCTTTCGAATGACTGCCAGAAAGTTTCCTAGCTGAAATGACTATCACATGTACAATTCCGCCAACAGCCTTTTTCCGTAAATCCACTACTGGTAAACTGAAACATCGACGGCGAGGTTCAACCATAGTCTTCACTAAGGTTTCAGTAGCAATTTTGACCTGATTGACAAGATAAAATTTTAAAAATTCCATAAATAAGCATTTTCGTAATTCAAAAAGAAAAACAGAGAATATTTAAAGAACCAAAGGATTTGAAAACATTCTAAGGTTTCATGTACCCACTGGACCATAATTTCAAATTCCTGCTAGTGTATACAATTGGGATGGTAAACAGGTTCTCATATATAGCAAAACAAAAAATCAAGAATTCATGGAGATTTGAATAGTTATGAAATGCAAGAGATGAAGCACAGTGCTAAAAGACCAACTTGACAAGCAACTCCAAGAGACAAAATTCCAACAGTAGGTGACCATGTATCAATGAAAAATTCCAATCTCATCAAACAATACATCCCTGTTCTATTTCCATTTGAAGAAACACATACAAATTGGAGTGAAACAGAGTACTACAATTAGATAAGAAATATACAAGCCAAGAAGAAACACCGGGCAGCTCTGTTGCTGGCAGTGACTGACTTCCACCACTTCCAAAGGCCAATCCTATGCGCACTTCAGGAGTTGATACAAATGAGTACAAAATTGCTCTCCCTTCTAGAACTGGCATCAAGAGGAGCTGTAAAATGTATACAACCAGTCAAGTAGTAACATAAACGTGCAAACGACCAATATCTACCTATGGGGTGTGACATGTAGGTAAACTAGTTTTGTCTTATAGTTTACATTCCCTAAAGTTTATTTTCAAGTATACAATCTTTTTTGGCTTGTGTATATGCATTTTCGTGGGATGTTGTGTTTTACCTATTTTTTAGCTTATTTCATTTATTCATCTATTTGTTGATAAAATGCAATCAAATATCTGGTACTAGTAGCGTACATCCTTGTCAATAGATCATTCGATTCCGAACATATTTCCCAACAATTCTTTTTATTTCATATTTTAGTTATTAGTAGGATGGGGAAATTCAAAAGGGACATGTACGACAAAATGTTTATTAATGAGAGACAAACCTTAATTAATGGTTAAATTAGAAAAAACTTCGTAAGAAGGGATAATAAACAACCAGCCAGTATATATGGTCCATAGTTCCAAAATAATTGTATATGGATGTGGGTAGTTAGCAATTCCAACAAGTTGCAATTATGCATTATACAAACAATTCACTTTAAGTAACATTGAGACTCCAGGAACACATGTAAAAACAGCCAATGCACACACACAACCGCAAAAACTTATCAGCAAAACAATAATCAAAATGGAGATATCTATGCCAATTTATCTACAATGCCAGAAAGTAATAATTTACATACATCACCCTTGATGTGGAAGCTGTTGATAACTATACGAGCAGTTCCCCTGAATGGCTTGGCAAGCTTAGCCAGCAACATAACGCTCATTTTACTAGTGTCCCAATCAAATCCCAAACGCATAATTGGCTGCCAAATAAACAACAATACTCCATGAAACTTTTGGATATATTTCATTTTTTCAAGGAAGAAATGATAATCAAGCTGCAAAAACCCCTAATGTACAAAAACATACACATATATAATGTGTTTTTGTGTTTATAATGTATCAATAATTCATGTCAGTTGCCTTTTATGATCATAATATCTTCAAAACATAATAGCTGCACCGTTCTCAAAACTCATTTCTCACTTTCCACAGGTAACTAGGTACATCCATCTATAGATCCTCTAACTGTTCTCTTTAATCATTTTAGATCTGGGCATGATATCATGAGTAACCAAAGTGTAGCAAAAGTTGAGAGAAATTTCATGGCATGCTTCTTTGCATCAGTTGAGTGATTATTTCACGGCAAAGAAATGCAAAAAAAAATATATAAATGAAATTGTGATTATTTCAATTAAGTGATCAAATGAAGAATTTAAACAGGATAAAAAATCACCATTCATATGTTCTAAGAAACTTTCTTCAAATTGTTGAGTTCAGGATTAGAAATTGAAATGCTCTTTATTGGGCATATTTGGAGAAGGTGTGATGCAAAAGAACTTAAAGTCTATAAAAGAAATAAAAGAGAAAAGATTGGTCAACCACAAACTTTAATTAGTTGAGATGAGGATTGGGAATTGAGTTGACATCAAAGTAGGCTGAAATTTAGATTTTGTTAAGATTCCTTATTAAATAGGAAGTAGTACTATATGTCATTCTATTTTAGATATATTATCTTAGTTGTATAGGAATTATAGAATTTCTATTATAATATGATTTAAATCAGGAACCCTTTCCTACTAGAATAAGGTTTCTAAGAACTATATAACGCTGTGCATTCAACTCTTCATCAAGAATAAGCAATCTAGATTTTCTACAAACTTGAGTTTTCAACTAGAAGGTGTAATGTTTTCTTCTAAGAGTAATTCTTAGACCCTAATAGTTGTTCTTAGTTCTTACCTTCCATTCTTTGTGTTCACTAGAAAATTTCAGCAACCAAAATCCTAACTTCCACCATATTAAACCATGAAATCCTAACCTTATGTTTCCAGCAATCAAACCTTAAAATTCCCGTTGTACAAAATCTGAAAATTCAACATTCCTAGTCAAAATTTAAAAATTGATATTCCAACATCCTAATATCAACCATATTCCTTAATTTTACAATTTTTAATAATTCTTCTATTTATCTTACATCAATATGGTATCAGAGCTTTGGTTCACGATGGCGATAGGGCATATAGAGAAATATTCAGCAACCAAGAGTGATGAAATACTTCTAAGAGTTATAGAAAGATTGAACCTTAATGACCCTAGATCACAAGGTGCTCCAAGAACTAGTCAAGAATACAATATCAGACAACAAACTGCACTTAATGGTGAGGTTGGAGAAAGTGATATCCAAGACGAAGAGGTTGACAATAATCAACAACGAATGGGGTTAGGAAATCAACGCCTATCGAGAGATCCAAAACAAAGACACCAACTAGCAGCATATGGAGAGTGCATGCAATCCTTTAGAGGACACAATAGAGTTGAAATATACAACTCGATGACATTACTAAGGAAGTTTGTGTTGAAGCCCGTGATTTTGCAGAAAAGATGGATCCACACCTATTCTTAGATTTGACAACAGTAATAGAAAATTTCTTTGACTGGTACCACATGTCAAAAGATTGAAAAGATTGATTCGCAAAGATGAAGCTAGTTGGAAATGTTAAAATCTGGTAGAGATCGGTAGATGATAGGCTTCAAAAAACATGCCAACCGCTAATTGTTGATTGAGAAGAGATGAAACTAAAGTTATCCCAAAAAAAAAAAAATCACCATTTCATTATCAGGAAGATCTCTAAGATTAACTAATAACCTTAGACAAGGATTATGTCTATAACTACGTACACAGAAATATTTGATGAACTTTCTATATGATGTGAAGGGATGAATTAGGAACAACAACTTATATCTCACTACAAAAATAGCTTAAGGGCAGAAATTTGCAATGAGTTGAACAATACTTAGGACAACAAGTAACTAAAAAGTTTCGAAGTCAAGCTAGGGAGTTCGGCATGAAGAGAACTACGACGGTGCAAAATTTCATACCAGCACCCAATGCATCAAAATCTGCACAACAAAATGACTACAAAACTTCTCAAGGAGTTGAACTGAAAGGTAAAGCCATAGCTAAGATGGGGATGAAAGGAGGTCGTAATGACAAGAAGTGCTTTTGATGTAATGGGAGGGGTCATTTTGCTTATGAATGTCGTAATAAAGGTTTGCATATGATGGGAGAAGAAGAAGAGGAAGAACCTGATGAGTATATGTGTGAGCACGAGGCTAGAGTGGAGTTAGAAGGAAACTCGATGAACTAGCTAGTCCTACAAATCTTAATGTAGTGAGACGCATACTTACAACCCCTAAAGCGAAAGAACAAGAAAATGACTTCATAGTGCTATTTTCTTGACTCAAGTTAAATGTGGGGATAAAGTATGCAAGCTTATCATTAATGGATGAAATAGTATAAATGTGGTATCGGAGAACATAGTAAAGCGATTGAATTTACTCATATAGAAATATCCAAATCCCTAAAAAGTTGCTTGAGTAGATGAATACTAGTTGCTCTTAAGGTTCTTGGTGTCTTTTAAATTAGGAATATATGAGGACTTTATTTGGTGTGATGTCATTCTTACAAAAGTATCTCACATTTTACTTGGCAACCGTGGCTTTATGATCAAGATGTACAGCACTTCAGAGAAGCTAATACCTATCAGTTTATATTTCACGGGAAGAAGATAATTATGAAGCCTATGAAGGTAGACAAGGTAGAAAAATAAAGAGAAAGTAACAAGACAACCATAAATGCCAAGAAAAAGCCTCTTAATTTCCTTAAGGAGAGAGAATTTGAAATTGTTAGCAAGGAAAAGGGAATTGTGTTTGCAATGGTAGTTAGGGAAGTAACAGAAACAACACCTGAAACACACTTTACTTTATCAAAAGAAGCGGAAGAATTGTTAGTTGATCTTTCAGACCTTACACTGGATGATTTATTAGGTGAATTACCTCCTTTACGAGATATTCAACATGCTATTGACTTGGTACCCAGATTTACTCTACCAAATCTTCTAGCCTATCGCTTGAATCCTATTGAGAATGAAAAGCTGAAGAGACAAGAGAGGAGTTACTGAAAAAAGGATTTGTTCAAGAAAATCTTAATCTGTGTGCAGTTCCAATACTATTGATTCTTAAAAAGGATGGAAGTTGGCGAATGTGAATTGATTGTCGAGCGATAAATAAGATATTATGTGCCAGAGAAAAGGATCTTGTCACTGGATGATTAACAGTGAAGTCCACCTCTTTTCTGTTGTTGGTATTTCTTCCTTTTTTTGAAGAACCTATCTTAGTTGAGAAAAGAGAACAAAGCTATTCTAAAACTACTGCTATTATAAACTAAATTAAGATGAATATTGCTTGCCTCTTATTGCATTATACCTGCCTATATATGTTGCAGTATTCGCCCAAGGGCTAGAAAAGGTCTAGCGTACAGCCAGTCCTTAGGTGCTTGAGCTGTAGAGCGTGGTGGAATATTACGGTCCAATTGCAAGATATGGGACTTGAGTCCCACATTGGTCATATGGGGGCTGATGTGGGGTTTATAAAGCCTTATACCTTTTCTAGCCCTGGGCAAACACTACAATACCGTAATCACCACCTATGGCACGAGGACTTAGAGTGGTGTTGGCTATAATATCAATTGATGTGTGTTCATGCTCGAGATCGAGTCTAAGGACGATTTTCAAGAAAGTTAATCTCTTTCTCCTTATTTACATTGGTCATATGAGGGGCTGATGCGGGGTTTATAAAGCCCTATACCTTTTCTAGCCCTGGGCAAACACTGCAATACCGTAATCACCACCTATGGCACAAGGACTTAGAGTGGTGTTGGCTATGATATCAATTGAAGTGTGTTCGTGCTCGAGATCGAGTCTAAGGACGATTCTCAAGAAAGTTAATCTTTTTCCCCTTATTTACATTGGTCATATGAGGGGCTGATGTGGAGTTTATATAGCCCTATACCTTTTCTAGCCCTGGGCGAACATTGCAATACCGAAGTCACCACCCATGGCACAAGGACTTAGAGGAGTGGTGTTGGCTCTGATATCAATTGATGTGTGTCCGTGCACGAGATTGAGTGCAAGGACAATTCTCAAGAAAGTTAAGCTCTTTCCCCTTATTTATGTTGGTTCCCTTCCTTGCAGAAACTATTTTTGGTGATGAAAAACTGGTGGCACTTGTCAAGGACAAGGCCTGCCGAAATTGGGCTAAATTACCTACTCCTAAGCTAAGCTCTGATACCAATTGAACAGGTCTTATGAGAGAGCCCAATCCCAAAAGCTAGCTCAAAGAATGGGAGAGCCCATAAACTCGTATAAACCCATCATCAACCCCCCATATGACTTATGTGGGACTCAAGTCCTATATCTTGCAATTGGACCGTAACATTTCACTACGCTCCGCAGCCCAGGCACCTGCTCGCTGGCTATAAGCTAGGCCTTTTCTAGTCCTAAGCGAACATTGCATTATCGGCATCACCACCCATGGAACAAGGACTTGGAGGAGTGGTGTTAGCTCTGATACCAAATTGTTATATGCCCAAGAAAAGGACCTTGTCACTGAACAATTAACAATGAAGTCCACCTCTTTTCCCTTGCTGGTATTATCTTCCTTTCTTTGAAGAACCTATCTTGGTAGAGAAAAGAGAACAAAGGTATTCTAAAACTACTGCTATTATGAACTAAATTAAGATGAATGTTGCATGTCTCTTATTGCATAATACCTGCCTATATATAGGCAAAAGAAAGATAATTTTTGAACTCAAAAAGCAAAACAAATTCCTAATTAGATAGTAATACTAACAGATCAAAACAGAATATTACGTAATATAACTCCTACCTAAATTAGAGCTCTTAATTAGGTAGTGATACTAACAAACTTAAAACAAAAAAATATTTAAAAGCATCCACATCATAAGATCACAATAAGGTATAGACTTCCAATACTTCGCCTTGATGACATGTTAGATATGTTGACTGGAGCTACTATCTTTACCAAGATAGACTTACGAAGTGGATATCATTAAATTAGAATCAAATATGGAGGTGAATGGAAAACGACTTTCAAGACTAAGGAGGGACTTTATGCATGGTTGGTGATACAATTTGCTCTCTAATGCAACTAGCACTTTTATAAGAGTGATGAATTAAGTGTTTTGACCATTTATGGGTAGATTTTTTAGTGGTGTATTTTGATGATATATAAATATACATCAAAATTAAAGAAGATCACCTATTACATCTATAACAAATCTTGAGAGTTTTGAGACAAGAGAAAATTTATATCAACTTAAAGAAGTGTTTTTTCATGCAATCAAGTGTTATATTTTTGAGCTTTATTATATCCTACTGTGGAGTGTAGATGGATCCTGAAAAGATTAAGGTCATCCTTGATTGGCCTATTACAAAGGATGTGCACAAGACAAGGAGTTTTCATGGCCTAGCAACATTCTATAGGCGATTTATTTGTAATTTCAGCACCATAATGGCACCCACTACTGATTGTATGAAGAAAGCATAGTTTAGTTGGTTAAAGGCAGCAACTAAGGCATTTGAAAAAATCAAGAAAAAGATGACCAAATCTCTTGTTTTACAACTTCCAAATTTTTCTAATGTATTTGAAGTTGCTTGTGAAGCATCTCAAGTGGGAATTGGAGGCATACTCAGCCAAAAGGGACACCCAATTGCTTACTTCATTTAGAAGTCAAGTAAAGAACAACAACAATATTCGACTTATAACAAGGAATTTTCCGTAGGAGTACATTCTTTTTACAATTGGTGTCATTATCTCTCATACAAGGAGTTTATTCTCTATATTAGGATCATGAATCTCTTAAACAGTTAAGTCTCAGAAGAACTTGATTAGGATCATGAATCTCTTAAACAGTTAAGTCTCAGAAGAACTTGAACAAAAGGCATACCTTAATTATGGAATGAATTTTTGGAACAATTTAACTTTATTATTAACCATTAGATAAGAGTTGACAATAAGGCAATAGACGCATTGAGTAGGAAGAGTAATTTGCTTAACACTTTATCGGTAAAAGTTGCAGGGTTCGACAAAATAAAAAGAGAATATGCTTCACATCGAAATTTTGGAAAATCTATTCAAAAATTATAGCTGGACAAAGAGACCAATACGTTCCTTTTGTGATCCACATTAACTATCTTTCCATCGACTTTGCCTACTTAATACTTCTATAAGGGAATATGTGATTTGAAAATTATATGAAGGAGGAGGAGGAGCAGGACACTTTGGAAGAGATAAAATCATCGCAATTGTTGAAGATTAAAGTGGGACGTGTCTAAGGTCATACGGCAATATCTAACAAGTCAATTAGCTAGAGGAATGAAACAATTTCTTAATTATACACACCATTGCCCGTTCCTCTTGAACCATAACAGGACATAAGTATGGATTTTGTCTTAGGAATTCCTAAAACTATGAGAGGTTATGATTTTATTATTGTTGTGGTGGATAGGTTTTTCAAGATGAGTCATTTCATTCCATATTCGAGGACTTATGATGATGTCCATATTGCTAAAATTTTCTTCAAAGAGGTTGTATGTTTCCATGAATTACCTTTAACCATCGTCTCTGATTACAATGTAAAGTTTGTGAGTTATTTTTGGATACTTCTATGGAAAACATTGAACGCAAAGCTTTAATTTTCAAGTTCTTTCCATTCCCAAACTAATAGAAAAACAGAGGTGGTTAATAGAAGGTCGGGAGACTTGTTAAGATATTCGGTTAAGACAATGTAAAAAATTGGGACCTAATTCTTCCCATGACAGAATTTGCATACAACAGTTCTATAAATAGGTCTATTGGTAAGAGTACTTTTGAGATAGTTTTGGGAGTTCAACCAAGGAAGCCAATTGATTTGGTTCCTTTATTGCAAACAACACGAGTTAGTGTTGAAGCTGAAGGTTTTGCACAACACTTCAGGGACATCTTTAATGAGATGCGACAAAAGATAATAATCAGCAATTTGTCTTGTAAAGAACATGCTGACGAATGTCATCGATTGGTAGAGTTCAATGAAGGGGATATAAGGATGGTTAAGATTCGTCAAGAGTGTTTTCAAAAAGGGAAATATGACCTTGTAAGTTCATCAAGAAGACAAGTGCTAATGCTTATGTCTTGGAATTACCAAGTGATATGGGAATAAGTCTTACTTTAATGTTACAGACTTAACTATTTATCATGGACAAAATGAGCAACCCCCTACTATAGCTGTAAGAATTCCAACCACTCCTCATCTTAAAGAAGAGATAGATGATGCTCTTGATGAACAAATTGTAGTCACAAGGGATGGAGGATATTGACAATTTCTTGTCAAGTGGAAAGGAAAACCGATTTCTAACAGTACTTGAATTTTAGAATATCATTTTCAGAAGCTGAATACAGAGTTAATCAATATTTATCACATTTTTTTATCGAGAATGACTTCAGACAAGTCAGGAAGAATTGATACAAGAGAACTTAAAGTCTATAAAAGAAATAAAAAAGGAAAGATTAGTCAACCACAAACTTTAATTTTTGGGGATGAGAATTGGGAATTGAATTGATATCAAAGCAGGCCGAAAGATTGTGTTAGGATTCCTTACTAGATAGGAAGTAATAGTATATGTTATTCTATTTTAGATATGCTATCCTAGTAGTATAGGACTTATAAAATTTTATTATAAGAAGATTTAAATCAGGAACAATTTCCTACTAGAACAAGGGATCTAAGAACTATATATATGTGTGTGTGTGTGTGTGTGTCCGTATTTATGTGTGTGTGTTTAACTCTTCATCAAGAATAAGCAATTTGAAATTTTTCTAAAAACTTGAGTTTTCAACAAGAAGGTGTGATGTTTTCTTCTAAGAGTAATTCTTAGACCCTATGAGTGATTTCTAGTTTCTTATCTTCCATTCTTTGTGTTCACCACAAAATTCTGGCAACCAAAATCCTAACTTCTAGCATATTAAACCCTAAAATCCTAAGCTTAAATTTCCAACAATCAAACCTTAAAAATTCTAACTATACAAAATCTAAAATTTCAACATTCTTAGCTAAATTCAACAATAAAATTTGATATTCCAGCAGCCTAATGTCAACCATTTTTCTTAATTTTGTGATTTTTAGCTACTAATTAATAATTCTTCTATTTATCTTACATCAAGGTGAAGTAGTTTCAATTTGTTCTCATAGAATGTGCTTGAACTGGGGACAGTCTCTCTCTGATTTTGGACATATGAAAATTTTGAATGCACTTTATTTCACCATTCAATACAGGTGCATATGAATATTATACATGAAAAATTTAGAATGCATTGAATGAATAGTAGTTGTTGCTATAACCCTTCCAATTACAAATAAAGGACTAGACAAAGAATGGAGAAGTGAACAAATTAAATTCTCAAGGATGTGACGAGTTAATCAATCCAGCATAATTGTCTTTCATAGTTTATTTATATGGACCAAAAAGTGAGTTAATTATGACACTAAAGAACAGAAGGTCATTTTGGTAACTAAGGAAAATCTGGCATCAGATTGTTACTCATAAAACATGGACAAGGTAGCCTAAATTGATGCACAGAGCAGCTAATATATCAGCATAGAACATGTATTTTTTTTGTTTATTACTTACTTTTCAAATATGTATATAAGCATAGAAACCTAAGCAAGATTGTTGGAAAAATTCAAAAACTGTGAGGCTGGAAAACAAACCTGTTCTCCTGAACTTGACCAGCTAGTCCCTTGTAAACCCAGGCTAGGTGGGCATGAACCTAGTGAAAATTCCAGTAGTTCAACTCTTTCCTACAAAATGTACAATTTTTTTTCACTAAACAGTGTTGATGTCATTCAATCCGCCAAAAGAAAATACAGAATGAAAAAGTGCACTACTTACAATCAACTTCGAGTTATGTTGCCTCAATCGTTTCTGCATTACAATTTTAAGTAATTAGTGCCGGTTTATAAACAGTTAAACAGCAAATGTGCAAACAGCAGTGTAATGACTTATGAGATAGTTGTTAATGTGTGACTGTGTTAAAAGAAGTTTGTGGTGAAAGCCTTGCTAGATATCAAGAAATTATGACATCATCTGCATAAACCAAGGAAATTTTACAAATGCTCAATTTCAACTATTTTAAGTTAGTGGAATCAATTTTCTAACAGTCATACTTAATAGTCACACTTTATAGTCCTCAAGAAAATTTGACTACTGATCGACTTCAACTCTTCTATCACCATCGTCAAATGATAATATCTTAAAAACATATGAAAGTATGACCCAAGCAATATAATTGTCCCCAAAAAGAAAAGAGAAAACAGCGGGTTCTGGATTTGCTTTTTGCAGAGCTTATCAACCTATTAACTAAAAAACATGCTAGTAGTGGCCTCTTTTTTCAGTAGTAAGTTGCAGAAAACCAATAGATAATATATAAAGAAAGCAGAAAGCAATTTGAACATAAACTTTATAAAAAATGTGCACATAATGAGAATAAATGGGTAATGAGCCAAGGATAGTAAATGTTACTGCAAGTTATCAATAAGTTAATCAAAATGGCTTGAATCTAACCTCAACCATTGATGAGAACCTTGATGAAAATTTTGGGTTAAAATAGTTGAGCCAAACTTCCATAAACAGCTTGTTCAGCCACTCGCAGTGTTCCACTGGCGTTATTGGCTGTACAATAGCGTTAAATGTTATAAATTCACTTTGAAAGCAGAAATTGAAGCGAACCCGCAGGAAACTAGAAGAAACAAAGGTACCGAGGCGCTCAGTACTACTCGCTTCCACTTTTTGTTCAGGTCTTCCACGATTATCTGACGTTGATAACTGTAATACTACACAGGGAAATCGATGTTGTAAGAATTCTTTTACACCGTCATTCATATTTTCAAAACTTGGCAGTCAAACCATACCATCACATCATAACGAGAGGAACAACAGAAGACCGTGAACAGAAGAAGCTTACCTGAGCAGTGGCCCAAACAGCAACAACAAGAGGAACCCAGTTGGAGAAAGAAAAAAGGCATCTTTCAATGCACCAAATGATCAAAAGCAAAGGGATTATGAAAGAAAGGAAAGGCTTTTCGACAAGGAGCTGATTAAAGAAGTCCAAAACCTCTTCAACCTTAACAAAAGCTCTCCTTTTTATCCTCGTCATTTTCTAAGCGACAACCAGACTCTACTTCACTCTCCTATATCCATGAAAACCATTAAAATGGTGCAGAACAATTCATGATCCTTACATAAAAGAACAAGCAAAAATGGGAAATTCTCGAGTGAAAAGTTGTGGTGAAGAAAGAACTCCAAGGACTTGAAAAGGCAAAGGGAATCTTCAGTCCACCTCCGAAGCGACAGGCATAACGACCAACCAAGTGTATTATTGACAAGCTAGACGAGAAGTCTTCGAGTCAGCTATCAGCATCCATGTTCATTGACGACATTCCCATCCCACTGCCAAATTCTCTGGTTCCATACGTACATTACTATAGTAAAAATAAATTACAAAAAGAGGAGAGGACCACTTTCTTTCTGATATTTTTGTCCTAAATCTTCTTTCTTTTTTTCTTTTCAGTTCAAATCATCATATATAGCATGGCAAATTGGCAATGGCATCCACACCTTAAGTCTCCATGTCCTAATCCTCGGGCGGCTCTTAATTAATTACACTGTTTAAACAATAAGCTTTGCTTGTACCATTTTCAGATGTGATATATATATATATCTCTTCCAATGAACATGGATGCTGATAGCTGACTCGAAGACTTCTCTGGTTACATACGTACATTACTATAGTAAAAATAAATTACAAAAAGAGGAGAGGACCACTTTCTTTCTGATATTTTTGTCCTAAATCTTCTTTCTTTTTTTCTTTTCAGTTCAAATCATCATATATAGCATGGCAAATTGGCAATGGCATCCACACCTTAAGTCTCCATGTCCTAATCCTCGGGCGGCTCTTAATTAATTACACTGTTTAAACAATAAGCTTTGCTTGTACCATTTTCAGATGTGATATATATATATATATATCTCTTCACGTGCTTTCCAACATACCGATATGCGTAGAAGAACAGTAATACGATATTTCAATGTTTCAAGTGGTTCAAATTCAAGGATTTTCTTGTAATCTAGGAGCAGAATTCATGTGAATCTAATTAAAATATGCGTACAAGAATAGTAATGTTAAACCCTTGCCTTTTGGTTTATGGTTATAGGACCACGTAGCTCAAGAATAGAAATTGGCATTTTTGTTGCATGTTAGGCAAATTATGTGGGGTACAGTTTTGTCTTCAGATTTGATGGCAACTTATGGAGGAAGCTCAAGGTTCTCCAGAAACTGAAAGTTGGAATTTGCGTTATAGTGCTTCCCAATCCGATCTGGCCCCCGCCTTAAATACTTTGGACAGTGTGAAGAGACTGTTCAATTCCTATTTTTGTCTGTATGTTGCTGACCTAAATTGATATACCAACAAAAGCACAACATAATACTACTTTGGATAGTTCTTTACATGTTTAATTAAGATTACTTTTTTATTATGAATCAGTTGAAAAAAAAGTTAGGAATTTAGTGGAACTCACGAGTAAAATTATCTATAAATGTTACGTCAAGTATATATTCTATGTGCAATGTTGGTTGGATATGGCATGAGTAAATTGGAAGTCATATAGAATCGGAAAGTGAACTGGAGATGGGATTATGTACAGGATCAAATTCTCATGTTTCACATGGCCAGAGGCTTCGTGACGAATAAAGTGCAAGCCTCATTGAAATAAAGTGAGTTGCAAGCGTAAAACTCCCCGTCTCTTTTTACTCATGGGGATTCTCGGTTTATGTTGTTGTTTTAATTACATAGTCTTGAAAAGAGAAGTTGGTTGATGAAGTCCATACCAGTTAATTTTGATTATGTTTCACTCTTTTGATTATAGGTTTAGTGTATCTATATGTAGGAAGCTCGACTCCGATTCTTAAGATCAATCGTCAAACACTTGGGCATCCAAGTGTGTACAGATACAGTAAATTATTGTTTTTGGCTAGCTTAAGGATTTCTTGTCAGAATATAGGGAAGGCATGCAATTCTGTCCTATTACCCAAAAAAAAAAAACAATTAGATTAAGATTTGTACCCGAATTTACATAAATTTATGTTAAATATTATTTAATATATTTCGTCCAATAATCACTTCAATAGATTAGACGATTAAATATTTTGCTCACAAATTTTAAATAATTTATGTGCTTTCAGATGCATAAAAATAAGAAAAATAGCTCAAATATTAACATGTATAAAAGACTAAAAGTAGACAAAGATAGATAGTTTATGTGCTAAAAATCTATTTTTTTAATGTAATTTGTTACTTTCTGGATTCGTTTTCATATTTATAAAAAAAATTATTTTAATTTTTTGTTTCTATTTTTAATTTTAGTTTCTTTTAATTTTTTATTTATAAAAACCATAAAAGTAATATTTATTTTTAACGATATGATTTTTCATCAAATAAATATACATTATTTAATTATTTAATATTAATTACTAATAAAATTATGATCAATATAATTAAATATTTTATTTATTTTAATCTTATAATTAGTTCAAATTTTATTTTTTGAAAAATAGAATAAGATATATATTTAATAAATATATTTTGAAATTAAAATATCTTAAATTAAATAAATTTTTAGTAATTGAAATATATTAAAAAATAAATATTAATTTATAAAAATTATTTATTTATTTATAATAAAACTTAATGAATGTTTACTAATATTTATTAATAAATATCTAAAAGCTTTATTTATTATTTAATTATTATCAATATCAAAATTTTGTTTTGAAAAATAGAAAATAGAAATTTAAATACAATAATATAGAGCTAAAACCTAAAGAAACTAGTTCAAAGGTATCAT
>JANQBM010000007.1:13653171-13664940 GCA_025594535.1 Erythroxylum domingense | reverse complement strand
CTAGCATTAACCACTTGGAAACTCGAACCTAAGATGATTAATTTAGCAAACAAAACATGCTAGCAAGAACAAATTCTTGATTAAATTCATGCATACACAATTCAACATTCATGCATATAAACCAAGAACACAAAATCATCAAACATATATTCAAGAATATTAAACACAAGTTATCATGAATAAACTAGGGTTTAAAGGTTAATATCTCTTACAATTGAGAAAAAATTAGTTCTTCATGAACATAAGGTGCGGCAAAGAAAAAATAAATAAAACACTAATTATTGTTTAAGTAAAGAAGATAAAAGATGAAGAGAGAGAAAATTAATATTCACGTGAATAGTGCACATGAACAGTAATGTACAAGAGAGAGAGAATGAGTAGTAGTAAAAATATCCTATTTATATTGGTCATGAGGAGGTGCAAGAGAAAGTTGAATCCTTGTTGGATTCAAAAGAAGAATCCATGGAGGAGAAGGACTTCTATTCCATATTGAATTTAGTCTTTTAAAAGGTGGAATCCAAGTTCCAGAAGGAAGAGGAGGTGGCAAGTCCTTGCCGAGGTAGGATTCCTAACACGAATAGGATTCCTAATCCTTGTAGGAGTAGGATTACTTGCCATCAAATTTTTTGTTATCGATTCCATTTTTCTCCTCAAATCAATAAAGTAGGAAATCCTTGTCAGAATAGGATTCCTTGTGCAACTGGGATTCCTAATCTTATTGGGATTAGAATTTGGAAACTTTGACCATTCCTACTCATTTCTAGATCCTCTTTCCAAATATGAACTCTGTTTCTACAAGTTCCATCTCCTTAAGCTCATTTTTATATCTACTGTCCAAATGTACCTGAAAAGTATAAAACAAGATAAGTGTAACATTTAGGATAGAAAATGCAAATAAATACAAGTATAGAGGAACTAAAAAGATAAGAAACTATCAATGTATCACATCTGGATCATTCTTGCCCGAAAATGGAGGATTCTTCATCTTTATGCTGCCCAAGTTTCAATCATAATCATTCAATCGCCTTCCCCTCATAACATCTCTGTCTCGGTTATCAATCTCACCATCGTCATCAACCACCTCTTCCTTTTCCACTAGAATTTGCACTCTTTGCTGCCCTCTTTGCCTTTACGCTTTAGGAGCCTCTCGAGCTTGATTCTTGTGAAAAGTTCCCACCCTTTTCAATCTGTCCGCTAAGTCCCTCGTAATAGTTTCCATGCACTCAAATTCGTTGGCACATAGCCCTTTTCTCAAAAGTCTCAAGTCTATCATCTGCCATCTTGAATTTGCCAAGATTAGTTTCGAAAAGATACAAAAAAAAAAAACTTCACAAGTGTTTTCTCTCTTTTATGGCTTTTAACAATTGATGTAAATCACTCTTGCCTTTTTTCACTCACTTCACTTAAATCAGTTCTTAAAGGAACTAAGGAAATTGAATCAAAGATAAATTACCTTGCAGTACCCAAACAACTTAACCCCAAGGACGAATTTTGCAGAACACAAAGAAAGAGCACCACTGAAACAAGGAGGAAGAAAGGAATGCAAAACAAAGACTCAAGGAATATGATTTTTAGATGCCAAGAGATGTGAACAAAACTAGATCTTTTGCTCAAATAAGATCTGCCCTTGTTTACAATAATATCAAAGCCTTTACTTGATTCTTCTTTTTTTGTTCTTTTTGGATTTTTTTCTTCTTTGTTTTTTTAATTTTCGTCTTTTTTTGCAAAGGAGGTGATCAAAACTAAAAGGAACAGAAATATAATGCAAGAACAACAATCACTTAGAATAGGAAGAAGAGGCAAACAATTGAGAATGAAAGAAGAGGAAATAATCAGATTTGAGAATAAAACAAACAAGAGAAATAAAAGAAGAACACCCAGATTGCAAGCAACTAGATCTGACAATGGAATAAATAAGAAAAAAATAAAGTGAAAGAAACAATCATATTTAAAGATTTCAGAATGGAAAAAACAAAAGCAACAAGAACAGAAAAACAAATTGATTCAGCATTACCAAAGCTCTAATACCAATTGATGTGAACCGCGTTAATAGATGTAAGGAACCCACAATCAAAAGAAGAAAATTGGAACCCCAAGTAAGTTAAATCAGTTTGAAACAAAAAGGATAGGACCTTGGCCCAATGTATGGAAGCATGAACCAGAGGTATAAAGATTTTGACGCCACACCCAACAATCCCGACAATTAGATGATAATTCGATGAACCTCACAACGGCTTAGACTTGATAAGTTCTAGTTCAAAGAAGAACCAACAAAGTGAAGAAACTCACTATTTTATTCAAAAAATCATAATCTGATTTGTTTTGGCTGCAAAGGATGAATATATAGGCAGCTAGAAAACCCTAATTATCCTTCTAGAAGTTCTTAACACATAAGGAAACCCTAATTTTTTGTCTTATATAGCTAAGAAAAGAAATAACTTAAGACAAAGCCCAAAACACGTGACTAAAGCCCAAAACTTGTTCTAAGCAAGGGAGAGCAGTCTATAGGCAGATTCTGGACTCCACAAAAAGTCTGTCTATTGGGAGGTCAACTGAACTCCTATTTGAACGTTCTTAGACATTCTAGAAAGCTCAAGATGTTCTCTTCAACTCTCATGATACCACGAACTCAAATGAAAGCTCTAAGGTGTCCAAAAATGGGTATCTTTTGTATCTATCCCATCCACCAGCATGCAAAGTAGATTGGTTAGATGCCATGCATCTAAGTCAGCCCCAATGGCTTCTTGCTTGGGCCGAGCATCTTCAATTAGTCCATTTATAGCCTACTTCATTCTTCTAGCCTTTGCTCGAGTCATTGGCCCTCCTCCAATGCGTAAAGGATCATCAATATAAGCTGGATCAGATTGCTTCCTCCTTGGTATGTCCTCTATGGCTTGATGCCCATTAATCACTCCATTTGAATTTCCTTTTCTTCATACATTCGGTAATCAGTGCCATAATAGAACTAAAGTTCTTCACAAATCTCTGATAAAAAAGAAGCCAACCTATGAAAGCTTCAAACTTCACTAACAAATTTAGGAATTGGCCATGATTTAATACCATCAATTTGCCAGTTATGAGCAGAAATACCATCCTTAGACACAATGAACCTAAGGAATATGATGCCATCTACCATGAAAGTGCACTTCTTAATCTTCCTATATAACTTCTCCTTTTTGAACATGTCAAAAAGCATTCTTAAATGCAGCATAAGCTCCTTATTACTCTATGGGAGACCCACTAGGAACTTGTCCTAGAGAACCTTCAACAAGATGGAACTATGCCTGGGAACGGCTAGAATCAAACAAACATGGAAGCACAAGAAACAAAACTGAAAAGATAGAAATAGAAAAGAGAAAAGGGTTAGAAGAATGTTGGTCAATGGAAAGAACCCTAAGAGAACTTGTCTCTTAGAACTCTAAACTTGGTACGCCACAAAGGAAGATCACTCCTTCGATAAGTCAAGTATTCTTAAAGAATATAAAAAAAGCAAGAATGCTCTCAATAATACTCAATATTATTTCTGAATGAAAATCCCCATCAAAGTACATGGAGGGTGCCTATTTATAGGAAGAACTTCCTAACTTAATATCCTAAAGAAGAAACTAAATAAAAGGAAACAAATCAATCCCTAAAAGGAAACAAAATAAACTTAGAAAGGTGTTGACTAGATGAACTTATTTCGAGATAAACAAAAAGGAACCTAATTAAAACATGATCTGAACATATTGGACCATATAAATCACATCCTTCTCATTATTTTAAGTGGCATATGGTTGTCATATGGTATTTTAAGTGAGTTCTCCCATTTGGACTCTACGTGGGCCTTTGGACACTTCATGTTGGGCTTCAAGGAGTAAGACAATGCCTCTTGGACCTTTATGAGACGAAATATAAGTCAACAACATGGGCTTTATCTCTTGAAGGTCTTGGATCAAACAATTCAATGCTTGATTTATTGCTTTGGCCCTAACTCTCATCATTGGGCCTCCAACATCTTGTAATGGATCTTTAGCAACATTATACTTGAATCTTGGGCCTTTGATATGGGAATTTCCTTCAGCCCCTTGCCTTGCACATTCAGACTTCAAATCTAATCCAATTTTAGCTCCTAAGCCTCCTTTTGCAAGCTCATGTCCATGCAAGCCACGTCCTAGGCTTCCTTAAGGTGGATCACACTAAGTATGCTTCTCTTCTTGTCTTTCACATGACCATGGTTCTCCATCATACTCTTACTATAATCCAGAATATCATCCAAGTACACAACAATAAATTTTCCAAGGAAAGGGTGCAATTCCTCATTCATAGGTAGCATGAATGTGCTCAGAGCATTAGTGAGACTAAAGGGCATTACTAACAATTCATACAAGCCATACTTAGTCTTGAATGCGGTCTTCTCCCATTCGAATCTAGTGGTAACCACTCCTTAAGTCTATCTTTGAAAACACTTAAGCACCATGCAGTTCATTCAACATGTCACTTAGACAAGGCATGGGAAAGCGATATTTGATGGTAATTTTGTTCACTGTATGGCTATCAATACACATCCAGCACAAACCATCTTTTTTTGGCACAAGAAGAGCTGGTACAACACATGGTGACATGCTTGCATGCTTATATCCACGCTCCGTAAGCTCATTGATTTGTTGTGAAGCTCCTTTGATTCTTCTAGATTACACCTATATGCAAGCTTGTTAGCCAATGGTGTACCCAGAATCAAGTCTATTTGATGCTTGATCCCTCTAATGGGAGGCAAACCTAGGGGCAAATCATCAGGAAACACATCAACATACTCATCCAAAAGAGGTTTGAGTTCCATTGGGTAAGAATCAACCAGATTTTCATGGATCTCCTTCGAAACTAATGCATATACTACTCGAAATTTAGCAACTTCTCAAATAATCCCACTCTTCCCAACAATTAGATTCTCCCTTTTAAATTGCTCCATGTTCATCTCATGTACTCGAGAAGAAGATAAAGGCACAAGTGCAAGTCTTTTCTCATCCTTCTCAACAATTTAGCAATTATAAAGTCCTTTATGTTAAGCGTTTCAATCATATTGCCATTGATTTCCTAATATGATAGGACATACATCCATTGGAATCACATCATAAACTACCTAATCATGATACTTATTCCCAGTTGAAAAGAAAACAAGCACTTGTTCTGTCACCTTCAAATCACTCCCCTTATTAAACCATCAAATTGTGTAAGGTCTTGGGTGTTTGGAAGTAGACAAGTTTAGTTTATCAAAGAGCATCATAGAAGCTACATTGGTATAGAAACCAATGTCAATGATCACGTTACATAGCCTTCCTTGCAGGTTGCGTCCCGTATGGAACAATTGCTCACATTGGGACTTACTTGGAGAAGGAACAACCTTCTACACAAGCTGGATCATAAGACTAGGCCCTTCCTTGTCTCCTTCAACCATATCCTCCACTCTTCCCTCGTAATCTCTTCCAATATCTAACTCCTTTTCACCCTCCTCTATGGAAAAAGCATTCAATAAAGCATCGATTTCTTGACACTCTTGAATTGTCATGATTTTGTTTGTAGGCCATTCAGATTGAATATGCATATACCCATGACATTTAAAACGTTACCTCTTGTTCTTATCAAGTTCTCTCAAGTCAAAGTACCTTTTTCTTTCCCATCTTGCTTCTTCTCATTTAAATCAGCTTTAGAACTTGAAGAGATAGAAGTAGAAGGTGTCATAGGTTCCGTTATGGAAATGACCTCCAATAAGGTTTTCTATTAACTTGTCGTAGCACACAGAGCAAGTTTACACAACTCATTATAGATATAATAAGGCTGTAATTCCACCTTATCCTTGACTTACTCAATCCCTCCAAAAATCGAGCCATCTTCTGATATGGATCCTCCTTGATGACTCATCATCATTAACTTCTCAAAGTCATCAATATACTCACTAATAGAGCGAGTTTGTTTCAAAATTGTTGCCTTTATATAATTCTCTTACCTATATTTATCAGGAACATATTTTGCTTTGATCTCACGTTTTAAACTAGTCCAAGTCTTAATTCTTCTGCTTTCCCTTCTTAACGCTTCATGTTGTAAGTCATCATACCAAATTCCTGCTAAGCTGGTTAACTTAAGGATAGTATAATTAAAACTTTCCTAGTCTGTAAAGCCAATCTAAGACAACTTTAAGATCACGCTTACCATCAAAATCAAGGAGTTCAAGATTTAAGTTGCAATCTTTGTATGTGTAACCTCCACATTTAGGACATCTTGGTTGTTCCTCTTCTGATTTGTACTCCTCTTCTTCTTCTTCTTGCTGCTCATCGGACCCATCATAAGTCCTTTTGGATCTTTCACGTGATCATTCTTGGGTTCTACCTTGCATAAATGTCTTCTTTAAGCATCTTGCATCTGCAAATAGCCCAACTGATTGTTAATGTCTTCAATTTGCTCATGAATCCCACCAATCTTACGATCTAAAAGTTGATCTATTCCCCCAAAAAGAGCATAATTTTTGTTGTTGGTATTATTGTTATTGTTAACATTGTTTGCAGCCATATTCTTTCCAAACCTCATAAGATCAAACTTGAAACTTTGGAATTTAGGTGAGAGGGGCTATAATGTCATATAATATATAATGTAACATAATAGAATGGAACAATAAATATTCTATATATTTATATATAATAATAATATAATAAATATTCTATTATAGATTATAGTAATTATAGTCCTCGTACTGAAAATAAATATCTAACATAGTTATTCAAAAATATGATCCAGATATTACATATCAAAAACTAAAAAAAATGCAGATATAGTTAGGCATAGCAATCCCAGCCCAACCTGCCCATTAATTTTTTAAAGTAAAAAAATCCAAGGAGAAGATGCGAGTTTGATTTCCGCTATCCATCGAAAGTGCTTTATTTACTAGCATACTCTTTTTAATAGGATAAAGGAGTCAGTATATTTGACCATGATACTATTATATAAGTATAGTCTAGTATAGTTCCCCTATTTTCTTTCCTCCCATTCTCCATCAGAAAACTGTTAGTTAATTAATTAATCTAATATATAAACTAGGCATGCAAATTGAACTTGGAAAAATAAAGGCAAGGGATGTTAGTAGGTTAATTGGAAGGAATGGAAAATATTAAAAAAAACAAATGAAGAACTAAAAGAACACCACAACAATTGATAGAACCAAGCACCACAATTATTGGCAAAGCTCTTAAGGGTGTCATCTGATGTGAATCCCACAAATTGAGATCTAGGAATCCCATAACCAAGTTGTTAAAAGGGACTTCCAGGAAAGTTAAATATGTTTTTTTAAAGAAAAACCTTGACCCATGTTTAGAGAAACACGACCCAAAGTTATAAAAGAATGATATTGATGCCACACTCTATAAAAGAAGAGATTGAGAGTGATAAGTCAGATGAACGCCATAAGAAATGACCTTGATAATTTCCAAGTTCAATAAAGAACCAAAAAATGAACAACCTCACCAATTTCATAAACATTCCAATCTGAATTCTTTTACAAAAGATGATGATTATATAGGCTAAAGAAAACCCGAATTAATCTTCTAGCAATGATTTTTTCTTAAACTCATGCACAACTTCAAAAGGTGAAAAGTTAGTAGTAGAATTGACATAACGATTATAAGTAAATTCAACTTGTGGAAAATAATCTTCCCAATTCTTCAAATTCCTTTGAATGATAGCACATAATAACGTAGAAAAATTTTGATTAACTACCTCATTTTGCTCATCAGTTTGTGGATGGCAAGTTGTAGAAAATATTAGCCTAGTACCTAGCTTACCCCATAATGTCTTCCAAAAGTAGCTTAAGAACTTGGGGCATACAAACAATGCTCTTTGGCACTCTATGAAGCTTTACTATCTCATGAAAACAACAAAAACTGAATCATTACCTCATTTTGACCTAGTTAAACCTAAGACAAAATCCATGTAAATATCAACCCATGGTGCACTTGGTGTTGGCAAAGGATTATATAATCTATGAGGTAAAGATTAGATTTGTCATGTTTGCAAGTTATTCATTTCTCACAAATTCTTTCTACATTATGTTTCATACGTGGCCAAAAGAAATGCTCAACAAGTATATCTAAAGTTTTTCAAACACCAAAATGTCCCATTATGCCACATCCACGAGACTCACAAACCAGTAACTCCCTTAAAGAACAATTAGGTACACACAATTTATTTTCACAAAATAAAAAACCTTCATGCCTATAAAATTTGCCAAAGGCAGCATGTTCACAAGCTTCAAACATATTATTACTAAAATCAAGATCAGAAGAATATAAATCCTTAATGTACTCAAAGCCTAACAATTTAATATCCAACATAGAGATTGAGGTATACTTGCAAGACAAAGCATCTACAACCACATTTCCTTACCATGTTTGTACTTGATCACATAAGAAAAAGATTCTATGAACTCCACCATTTTGCATGGCACGTATTCAACTTACCTTAGCCCTTCAACTGCTTCAAAGACTCATGATCAATATGAATGACAAACTCCTTGGGCCACAAGTAATGTTGCCATGTCTCCAAGGCCCTCACTAAAGCATACATCTCCTTGTCAAAAGTTAGGTAGTTCAAGGTTTTCACTAAAATAAGCAAGGGGTCAGTTTTCTTACATCAAAACAACCCAAATACATATTCTTGAAGCATCACATTCAACTTCAAAAGTTTTAGCAAAGTTAGGTAGAGCAAGTATTGGTGTTGAACTTAACTTATCTTTAATCAAATTAAATGTTGATTGTTGTTCATTACCCCACTTGAATCCAACATTCTTTTTAACAAGTTCAGTTAGTGGTGCAACAATGGTGCTAAAATCTTTAACAAACCTCCTATAAAAGCTAACCAACCCATGAAAACTTCGCACCTCAGTTATAGATTTAGGTGTAGGCCACTCATGAATAGGCTTAACCTTTTCTTCATCAACTTCTATTCCTTTAGCACTAACAACATATCCAAGAAACACAATATGATTAGTGAAAAATGAACATTTCTTGAGGTTTGCATACAACTTCTTATCATGCAAAACACTTTTTTACAAATCTTCAAGATGCTAATCTAAGTTCTTGTTATGTATCATTAAAGTACTCAATAAAAAACTTACCAATAAAAGCACATGAGCAATGGTTCATCAATCTCATGAAAGTATAGGCTTAGTTAACATAAAAGGAATAACTAGCCAGTCATAGAAACCATAGCTAGTCTTAAAGGCAGTTTTTCATTCAGCACCCCCTTGCATGCGAATTTAATGATAACCAAACTTCAAATCAATCTTAGAGAAAATACAAGAACTATGCAATTCATTAAGCATATCATCCAACCTAAGAATGGGATGTCGATACTTTATCGTAATTTTGTTTATAGCTCTACAATCAACACACATTCTCTATATTCCATCCTTCTTAGGCACAAGTAGAACAAGAATTGCACACGGACTCAAACTTTCTCTCACATACCCTTTAGCTAGCAACTCCTTAACTTGCCTTTGAAGTTCCTTTGTCTCCTCAGAATTGCTTATATAGGCTGGTCGGTTAGGAATTGATGCACCAAGAATAAAATCAATTTTGATGTTCTCCTATCAAACTGCCATGGTTGACCAAGAGCAAATGACTAGAGTTCATAGGAATAACATCACAAAGGACCTCATCATGATACCTACCAATGGAAAATAACACCAGCACTTGTTTATTAACCATAAAGTTTATAAGGTCTAGGATGCTTAGTAGTAGGTAGGTCTAACTTTTCAACCAAAAGATTGCTTGCCACATTAGCATAACTTCTCCCATTTATAATCATGCTACATACCATGTCCATGACGTGACAACGAGTGTGGAAGATGTTGTATCGTTGTGCTTCATCCTCCTTCATCACTTGCACATTCAAAGCTCTAATAGTGACAAGGATTTCACTAGCAACTGGATGCACTTCTTAATCACTTCCCTCTGATTGTGTCATGCTATCATCATCAGATTCACCTTTAGTCTCAACATTACCATCTCTCCTCAAAATCATCACTCGCTTATTCAAGCACTGGGATGCAATGTGTCCCTGTCCCAAACATTTAAAACGTTTAATACCTCTATTTTTAGAGGTTTGGGAGTTAGATTTAACTTTATCTAGGCTAGAACCAACATTCTTACTTTTAGATGATTTAGACATACTCTTAAGATCAGCCTTCTCATCCTTCTTGCTCCAATTCGATGGCTAAATGCCCAATGTTGGGTCAAACATTTTTGGATTTGATAAATTTAGTTCCAAACATTTTAACATGCCCAACTAAGGTCCAAACGTTATCGATTTTGCTCAATGTTAGGTTATTTTGGTCAGAAATCTGGAATGTCATATAAGCACCATTAAGTAGGGGAGAAGTTTTATTTTTTCGTTTTAAAGGACATGAATAGGTATCAATTGACTGACCACTCTAACGTCTAGGTTCTAGATTCCAAATGGGATTGTTATCCTATATATACATTCTAATTTGGAGCTAGCGTAGTCTCTATTTCAATTCCAAACATTCTTATAAGCCTTTAACCATTGAATTATAAGGGGGCAATGATAGGCCCTTTCCTATGATGACTAGGCGACCTGTTTGCCACTTCACGATTGCTCTCCAGTCGATATTTGAGTTGACTAGAAAGTTCCCGTAAAGCTAAGCCTGCTGCCTTTGTTAAGGAAAAGCTTCAATTCACATTAAGAAATGTAAATAGTGGAGTTTTATTTTTCAGTTTATTAAAAATTTTGGCAGTACAACGGCTATAATTTGACATCCCAAAAATTTCAAAATCCCTGTAAAGGTTAAAAAAACTTCTATTATCAAATCAATTTCTCAACTCCAAATTGTGGACTTCAAATTCACTACCATGTAGTCTCAGATAATTACATCAATAAACTTTGAAAAGCTAAAACAAAATCATGCATTCCATTAAAAAAACTTTTATACACATCCATTCTTTATACAAATGTACTTTCCAAAACATGTTCAAAGATATGCAATAGTTCTAGAAAGTATGTACAAGGTAAAATAAAAATGCATACACAGCAGCTGTTGATGAAGTCGACTACTCGTGAGGTGGAGTCCCTGCTACTGAAGCCCCTAAGCGTGCACTTGGGAGGTTTTATTTAAAAGCTTAAAATAGAGTGTGAGCTAACAAGCTCAATGAGTGTTATTGATTTCCATTTAAAAAACATTTATACAAATATTAATCTCCATAAATAAAACAATTTTTTTCGAGTAATAACCAATGTTCTTTCAAAATACATTCTTTTCTTTTTATAAGATCAATGCACATGTAAAACAAAACATGCATATTTTTCTGAGACCAAATTCCTCTTTTCTTGTAAAGTAAATAGTGATGACAATAAATACTTTCATGAACATTCATTCTAAAACATAGTCTATCACTAATTTTCTTTATCATATGATACCTGTAGGTGTAAGGCCACGAAGCTAGTTAGCTTACCCGTGCCTGGTTGGTAAGGTGTCTTTATGCCTCCAAATTAAACCCTAAAAGCTAACACAATAGTATGGGCAAGTAGAGTATCGTTCCCACAGAGAACTATAAAATATGCAGCTAACTCACATCAAGCAAGCAATGTGATTATTCAACTCTCAATTAAAATGTAAAAATCTACTAAATGCAAGAAAGAAAAGGCACCAGTGCAAAATTAGACACTAAACTAATAATTAAATAAGCACACACTTAAGACTACTATTAAGAAGACCTAAACACACAC
>JANQBM010000007.1:13640405-13653071 GCA_025594535.1 Erythroxylum domingense | reverse complement strand
ATTTTCTTATGATCTACCTCTATTTTTGTTCAGAGGTAAGTTAAATGAGTTATTTGTTTTAAGTTTGACCTGGTGGGAAATTCCTCCCTCGTGGGACATGCGCCCAGATGTCACATAGGACATGCATCCATTAAAATCACATCACAAAGTATCTAATCATGATACTTATTACCAATTGAAAAGGAAAAAAGCACTTCTTTTTTCACCTTCAAATCACTCCTTTATTAAGCCATCGAATTGTGTAAGGTCTCAAGAGTCTGAAGTAGACAAGTTTAGTTTATCCACGAGTACTATAGAAGCCATATTGGTATAGGAACCACTATCAATGATCATGTTATATATCCTTCCTTGCACTTTGCATCTTGTATGGAACAATTGCTCACGTTGGGACTCACTTGGAGGAGCACCCTTCAAAACATATTGAATCATAGGACTAGGTCCTTCCTCGTCACCTTTAACCATATCCTCCACTCTTCCCTCGTAATCTCCTCCAATATCTAACTCCTTTTCTCCCTCTTCTATAGACAAAGCATTAAGCAAAGCATTAATCTCTAAACCTTTTTGAATTGTCATGAATTTGTTTGTAGGGCATTTAGTTTGACATTTAAAACATCACCTCTTGTGCTTATCAAGTTCTCTTATGGTTAAAGTACCTTTTGCTTTCCCATCTTGCTTCTTGTTGTTTGAATCAACTTTAGAACTTGAAAAGATAAAAGTAGAAGGTCCCATAGGATTCTTCCATTGTGGAAATGACATCCAATTAGTTTTTTTGTTACCTTGTTGTTCAACGTGCAAAGTAAGTTTACACAACTCATTATAGTTATGATAAGGCTATAATTCCACCTTATCCTCGACTTTCAAACTCAATCCCTCCAAAAATCGAGCCATCTTCTGGTCTGGATCCTCCTTGATATAACTTAACATCGTTAACTTCTCAAAGTCATTAAAATACTCACTAACAGACTGAGTTTATTTCAAAGTTGTTGCCTTTACATAATGCTCTTGTCTATAAATGAGTCCAGGTCTTATTTCTTCTTCTTTCCCATCTTAATGACTCATGTTGCAAGTCATCACACCAAATTCCTATTAAGTTGATTAACTTAAGGATAGTATAATTAAAACTTTCCTAGTCTGTAAAGGCTTTATACTTAAACATACGGTTAACTCTATGAATCCAATCTAAGGCAAATTGAGGATCATGTTTACATTCAAAATCAGGGAGTTCAAGCTTCAAGTTACAAGCTTTGTACGTGTATCCTCCACAACTAAGATGTCTTGGTTGCTCCTATTCTGATTTGTACTCCTCTGCTTCTTCTTTTTGCTCCTCATCAGAATCATCATAAGTCCTTTTAGATCTATCACGTGATCATTCTTAAGTTCTACCTTGCATAAAACGTCTCCACTTAACATCTTGCATCTACAAATAGCCTAGCTGATTGTTGATGTCTTCAATTTGATCATAAATCCCACCAATCTTATGATCTAAAAGTCGATCTATTGTCCCTAAAAGGGCACAATTGTTATTGTTGGTGTTGTTACCATTTTTTACAGCCATATTTGTTCCAAACCTTGTAAAATCAAACTTGAAACTTTCAAATTTAGGTGAGAGAAGCTCAACTATGGATCATTGAGCCTTATGAAAACCATAATAATTGTGTTTGATACCAATTTGATGTATAAACTAAGCACACCAATTGAACTTGGGAGAATAAAAGCAAAGGGTGTTAGTAGGTTAATTTGAATTAATGGAAAATATTGAAAATCGAAGGGAAAACCAAGAGAACACCACAATAGTTGATAAATCCAAGAACCATAATTGTTGATAAAGCTCCCAAGGGTGTCACAAACCACACTAACATAAAGGCTAATACAAAATGATGGAATCAACTTCAAATTTGTGAAGAAAAAGTTTAAACTTTTATTCTAAATCACACACACAAAAATACACCATATAACCCCTATTTATAATAGAAAACCCCTAATCCTATTAGGAAACAACCTAGACAATATGGAATCATACTAAAGATCTAAAAAAAATCTCCTAATACTATTAGGAAACAACCTAGACAATATGGAATCATACAAAAGATCTTTAAAAATAAGGGAACTAATTTTGGAAAGGCAAAAATGTGTCCTATGCACTGTTTCCAGCTGTCAAACTTAGCGTCCAAGTAAAGGCCTAAACTAATTGTAGAAAATTAATAGAAGACTAATTTTATGTGTCCTTTACATGCTCCTAAAATTTTAGGCCTAATGGACAAGGCTTTACTTAGTTTCGGATCCAAAACTTGTAATCACATATGTATAACTGAATATTGCCTTATTTGTAAAACTCTAAAATCCATTACCTCCGTTTATGAAATTATCATGTAAATTCAAATATAATGACTTGGAGACAGTTTACTTGTGTCCCGACATCAGCTACTGATATCATCTCTTGTGCAGGTATAAGTGATAGTAAAACTACTTCCACTCCTATAATAGTAATTTTTTGTCGTATCCCAAAAAATGGCAAACCTTTGGATGATCCTACATTACATTGACAACTATTGGGGAGCTTAATATATCTTAAGGTTATTCGTCCTAACATAGTCCTAAGTAGTTCACATTTTTAGTCAATTTATGATAGTTATTTGAACCACTCACTATTCTGCATTGCTTCATATTCTGCACTATGTTAAAGTTACCCTATTTTAAGGTATCCAACTTGCATCATCTTCTTTAAAGCTCTATGCATACTCTAATGCTAATTGGGGTGGGGACCCTATTACTCAAATTTTTACTATTAGATTTCATTTCTTTCTAGGTAATTTTCTTATCTTTTGGAGAAGCAAGAAACAAACAAGTTTGACCTGTTCCAACATTAAAACTAAATATCAGGCCCTTGCTGACACTACTTCTGTACTCGTGTGGTTTTGTTGGCTACTACAACATATGAGAATTGAACATCTAATACCATCTATTATGACAAGCAAAATTCCATTTAAATTGCTTACAATGATGTATTTCCTGAGTGCATGAAAATACTAAAAATGATTGTCACTTTATTTGAAATCATGTCCAGCAAAGAACAATCTCTTTGTCTCTGTATTATTTTGCAATCAGACAATTGAAATCTTTACCAAAGCTCAGCTAATCATCTCAGGAGTCAGTCAGTAATAGTATTCTGCAGAATATTAGTAAATGATAATATCAAATATTACACAAAATATTTACTATAAAATGCTAATGTTTATTTATCTTAATTTTCTAACTTTTCTTTAATTTTATTTTGATCTTGTAATCCTTTGTAACTCTATATATAGAGTCCTCTTATATATTTTGGAATATAGATTAATAAGCTACAAATTCTCATTATTCTCATAAACTCTCCTAATATTAATTTGTTATTATGTTACTTTATATTAATTTGAATAAAAGTAGAACAATTCAATTATGGACTTGTTATTGCATTGTTTTTTTGTGTTATCAAATTAGGAATAATTTACTAGAAACAAAATTAAACTCCAAACTAAATCAAAATGTTACAAGTAAATATTAATTATTAGTAATTATATACAAAGTTATAATAGTTATGAATATTCAATAAATATTAATTATATTGGTATTATCTTCTAGAAATCAATCCTAGCTAATCCGATTTATAGTATTCTATTTGTGGTGATTTTCTTTTTGTTTAGATTAATATTGATATCCCGCTCGTAAATAATGTCTCTAAAATAAACAGTAAAACATTTATATATCATCACCTATGTTGTTGAAAACTAGAAACATTGCCACATTATATTATAACTAAATGTTGATTTTTGTATTTTTTTTTTACTTGAAAAATTTTTAAAAAATACGAGTGACCCAAAATAGGGTTTAAAACTGATTTGTTAAGCTGGAATGATTAACTGGGCAATTTGATTGTTACAAACAAAAGGATCAATACAATGGGTTTTGAATTACGTTTTTGGCATTCAATTATTGAAGGAAACCAGAAAAGGCAAGATGTGAGGATGGAATGAGACACGTTACGTGAACAGAAAGGCATGTGTTTCATTTTGAGAATAATCACAGTTTGTATAAACTAAGGTAATTTGGGCTCACTACGTACTTTTCACATAAAACGACCTCAATTTCCTGCCAAAAACGGCGCCACTGCCCAACCGAAATCTCCGTTGACAAGTACACCTGCCAAACTGCTTCCCGACAACCACTCTCCGGTGGCCACATCGCCGGTTCCCTTAAAACGGCCACCGTCCCTTGCAGCGCCAGCAATTTTCAAATATAAAAAATTCAAAGATAAAAAAGAATATGCTTTATTTTCTACAAAATGAAAATTTCCAAAAATCGACGTGGCAAATACCAAGTGGAGAGTCCACCACCTTATATGCCCTATATATATATGTAGTACTGCTACTACCATCACCAATGCACCGCCTTAATTTCCAGGAAATTTCAATCTTTTAGGCGAAGTTCACCTTGCAAACATTTGCCATGTTTCCTGTTTTATATGCGATCTTATATTAGAAACTGTCTTAAGAAAACATCACCAACATGAGTCCCAGTCCCACACATTTTCATCACGACCATGCAAAGGCCAAAAATAGCAACAATAACAATGGCTTTTGCCCACCAACGTTGAGAGTAAACAAGGACTCCTACATGATCAACAAGAAATCATCCTCCAGCAAGACGCTGCAACGCCACCCTGTCATCATATACACACACTCTCCCAAAATCATCCACACACACCCTAAAGATTTCATGGCCTTGGTTCAAAAGCTGACGGGACTTTCTCGCTCCGACGACGACCAATCCACGATGGCGCAAGTGAAACTGGAGAAGGGTATTACCGAGGGGAGCAATAAGAACCGGAAGATTGTCGGAAATGATGATAATGAGTCGTCATCGGTGATCACCGACGAGAACTGCGGGAGCATAGGTGACAGACAAGTGAATTCTTGTTTTGTTCCTCCAATTTTTGATCCTCCTAATCCTTATATGCCTCATATTCCGGTTTTTACACCAACTTCAGCAGATTTTTTGTGCCCGAATCCTTCATTTTACAGTTACACCGATCCTTTGTTTCTCAGTTCTCCAAATATCAGAGCGTCCATTTCATCATCTTCTACCTTGGAGGGGATGAATGAGTTTCGCGAATACTAAAAATCTGAATTGGTGATTCTTTTTGGGATTTTAACTGCATTCATTGGGTAGAATTTGTTGTTTTATCGGTTCATTTTTGATCCAATAGGTGTTGTCATAGCCATTCTTTTATTTGTCTTTTGAGAATAAATACTCTACAATAATGTTCCATGTATTCTTGTATTAATTAGTCCTAGACAGGAAAAAGGATTAAAAAGAAAACAAAGAAGAGTGTCTTCATTTTCTTCTCATCTACTTTGTTGATCAAGATACATTCATGAGATCATCGGATAAATTTGTCCTGAAAGATGAAGATTCCAACTTATATTCGTGTTCTCCTATTGGTTCCACGTTGTTTGCTAGTTGGTGATGATCAATTGTCATTTGGGAATGCTTTTGATTGTTGAAAGAAAACCATACAATCATGAAAAGTATCTGAAACCTGGGAAGATAAGAGCTGGAAACCATGTTCATCCAACAAGCTTAGTTACTAGACATCCCCTCACACTTAAGCTCTTCATCCAGAAAATTGAAGAAAGTAGTGTCTGTACCGGGAAATTTGGCAAAGGGGGGTGCAGCACACACCAGTAATAGGTAAGTAGGACGGGAAGACGAGGGAGGATCATTTTCAGATTTATAGCTGCTGTCCCTGATCCACTTGTGATTAGTGAATCACTTGCCTGTATCATTATTTTCAATGCGATGACTAAAAAACTTCCAACCAAATGAACGAACTTAATTGAAAATTTCTTGAATATCCATCAACATATTTTGTCATGCGGTTATTTTAGTCTTGAGGGCTGCGAGAAAGCCTACCAGGTGCATTTATCTTGTTTCAACGTGCATATACAAAACTCCATACCCCGATGCTATGCATTTCATTATGCAACTGGTTTCATTCTTCCAAGAGCTAAATAAAAGCTACCACTTTCCAGGCAAGTTCGTGTCTACCAACCTCCAACCTTATGTAGGGCAAATGGATGTTTTATTTTTTACCGATAGCTCCTTTCTACAGGTGATGTGATGTGATATCATGGTGTTTGATGAGATTTACAATTAAGATGATTGTTTGAGAACATTACAGGACATGTACAATTTTAGAGGCAATGGAACTAACGGGGTCATTTCTTCTTTTTATCGTCCTTTTCTCTTTCAAGAAGTACAGGAGCCGCTGGAATGCTAAACCACCACTCTCTTAATCTCCTTGCCCATCTCTCTGAGTTCCCTCTCCTTAGAGGCGAATACCTCGTAAATATCTCAAATAAAGTGAACAGTACCATGTACTTGATAGGTATGAAAGCCAGGACTAAAGCCACCGCTACAAGGGTCACCGCAAATTTCTCAGTTGCCTGGTCATTTCAAAAACAAAAGCCACATTGGAAACACAGTTCTTGGCTATATTAAATAATACTTAAACAAGTGCATAGGATGGTTATGAAGAAATATATGTTAATCTAAAGAAGCAGATCATACAAGTATGCAAGGACAAGATGCGGACCTGAGGGAAGATGGAAAGCAATAAGGCACGTAATTTGAGCAGGAAAATATTTCCATCCTGTATGAGCTGTTCAACTTGGGATATTGCATTCTGAACAGCCAAAAGTTGCTCCATTGTGTTCATTGGTGGAGGTGCTACCACCTTGAGTGCATCAATAGGCCTTCCTTTGTTAGACCATTGAGTTAGCATCATAAAGACTGCCAAAAATACGAGTAGAATTCCAAAAGCATAGCCCAGCCATCCCCTAAAAACGCACATTGTACAAGTACTCAGAAATGAAATCGACCAGTTTAATTAGAAAAATAACAGCAGGCACTTTGCAAAGGGCTTTAAGCTCTTATTTCGACCATCAGAATATAATTTAAATCTTCTCCTCGCCTTAAACCTAATACTTCCAATTCTCTGCACCAGTTTTTATGATAGGAAGTATGTTTTACCTCCAAATGACATAACTAAAAACCAAACAGAACAACGAAGACTTGGTAGGATCATCCCAATATAGCAATGAACGAAGCAACTTCCCAAGTTCCAAAACTGGGAAAAGCAATTCCTGCAAAAGCAGCAGCCAATAAAAAGACAATGCCTGTTATATACTACAAAGCACAGCTGAAATACATGTGAACTTACATTGCAACAGTTAAATAAGTGTAATGGTCAAAATGTTAAGTTTGAGGTAAGTCAGAATTCCAATTACATTGTACCAGCATTTGTCTACATCATAGGAAACAGCAATTGCTACCGAAAATTCTCATAAACACCAAATACATTGTTATTTCTTAAGCAAATCAACCCCATAAAATAAAACTAGAAATAAAGTACAACCATTAAGCTAAGTTTTGTTTAGTTGATGAAATAAAGAGAAAATAATTGTTAAAAGAAATTTGCAAAGGGATCAACTTTCTTTGTTTAGATAAAGGTAAAATGAATTCAAAACTACTTCCCAGGAAACTTTCCCTACTGGTCCACATTATCTTTATATATTCCAATATAGAGAGAGAAAGAGAGTGTCCTGGAATTTTTGACTTACCCTCATATCCCTTCTTAACCCTAGGACATAACCGTTAACTCACATATATAATAGTTCTTTTACTCCATTTTATCTTTCCGCTGACTGTGCACCACATGCGACGTGAAAAACGAAAGGGAATGAAAATCCCTAGCAAACTCTCTTTTTTTTACCATCATTCCTTCAGCAATCTCTTCATAAATTAATTCAAACAAAATATGTTCACTAGCAGCATTACCTTCATTACAGCTACATTGGTGTCAATGCCATCTACTTTAACTCCATCCACTGTCTCTTGTGCAAGAACCACCTTCTTGTAGTTGCTTTTAGATTCTTTAACTGCTCTTTCCAACAGGCTAATCTCTCCAACAGCTATCTCACCCACAGCAAGGCCAGTCTCATATGGTGCATTTGAACTTGTTCCAAACACAAACCCTAAATTTGAAACCATGGCCAAGGCTGAGACTGAGTACATTCCATCCCCAGCAGAATGATTGCTGGTCCGGTCTAATTCTCTCGTGGAAGACATGTTTGCAAGTGTTTCTAGGATCAAATCTCCACCAGGAAGTTGATCACACAGATTAAACATGAGAAGAGTTTCATAGTTAACATAATTCAAAGAGCTTATGTCTTGAATTGCTTGTAGTCGCAAAATGCCAAGTACAGCCTTTGAAAGTGCTTCATCCCTAGCAACTCCAGTGATCTGATATTTGTTTATGAACCCGTGGACAAATAAAACTTCCCGGATAATTGCTAACCAGTAATCACGACGTGTATGCCCTTTAAGCTCAGGGAACTCCATGATGACAGGCTCCGATCTATGAAATAAACATAAAAGGTTAACAACTAATAGAGTGATAAGAAGAGAAGTTTTCAGTCTTCCAGAATGAGACAGAAGAGAGATTATAATCCCAAGTATATTCACAAATGTATTGTTCATCACATTTATTTAGACTGCATCGTGCCTTACAAGGAAATAGATTTATAATACACCGCCTTGTCAAAAAGTCGAGTACCCCATGGCCCAGTCAGTTCAGGTTTCACAACCTGTTTTAGGTCAGTTGACAAGTCATACATTTTTGGCTTGTCATAGGATACAACACGTAGAGCTTCAAAGTATAGTGCATGATCTGTGAGAATCAGACGACCTGCAGGTATATCTTATGTTAAAACATGATAATATATTGAAAGAAATTGAAAGTAGTGAGAAACATATTGTGTTCTAAAAGCTCCTTCAAAAATCTACATTATTTGGGTTAAAATGTTTATAGTGAAAACGAGATTTATAAAATAAGATGCAACCGAATAACTGTTCAATTAAATTCACCTGGCCAAGTAGATATTCCTACATGTTCAAGAACTGGCTGAGTGGTGACTGTTCCATCCACTTCTAGAATTTTTTCTTTTCTAGAAGACCGAATTGCAGAAAGAAGTGACGATTCTGAGTGGGATTTCATCCTTTTTATTGCTCTGCAAAGAAGCCAGATTCAATAAAAAAATAATTTCTCTAAAAGGGTGTCTCTAAATACATAATTTGCGATGCAAATAAATATTCATGGTGGCAGCAAGAGATAATCAGAATTCATAAAACAGAAGAACAAGAAAAGCAAATTTGGGTCCTAATGTCAGACAATTAGATTCACAATACAACTCCAAGAAGAAAAGTAACTCGGTCTCAAGATTCTATAGTTTTCCCAAATTAGCTTTTCTGACATCCCTCTGACCAAAAATCTATATTTCAAAAAATATGAAATGCCAAAAAAATAAGTGCCTTCTCGCACGGAAAAACTACCATGTACTACAAAAACTCCATCCACCTAATGACAGCCAGACAGCATCTGTTTGATTAATGCACGACGTCCTTCAATTACGAATTTTCTCGTTAGTTAATGGCCTCATTCATATACTTTCACAAAAGATTCGTAAGAGAAGGGATGGAATTCACAAATTCCAAGCCTATTTTTGCCACAGTGAATCTAAACAGATTTCCTGTCATATTTTGCACAAGGTGGCTAACATGTTAAACTGGACTTGCAGAGGCAGAAGACAGAGATATGAATGGAAGTCTACCTGACGAGAAACAACTCTCTCCATGTACACCTTGCAATTGGATATAGAAATAAAGCCAAAGTTATAGACACAAAAATTTAACTGAACTAATTTATCTTCCTCGTTTATCTTGAGTTTGTACTCTTCTGCAAAGCTCTCAATCACATCTAAAGGAGTCACCTAAATAGAAAACTGCCTTAGGACACTTTAAGCTTACTTGATGAACTAATCAGTGTCAGTTCTTCTGAAATGCGTCTGTTGCCACTTCAGTGTTCAGATAAAAAGGAACAACAAACTACTAAGAATCTTGATGAAAAATGAAAGATGCGATTGAAATTAAGGTGAAGAGGAGAGAAGTCTAACATATACAAAAATAATCACCTTTCTAATCCACCTAGGTACTTGTCATAAATGTAGAACTCAAGCCTGCCACCAGATGACTTACTAAGCACCTCAAAAAGATTTTCGCTGATAACCACATTAGCGATAATCGGAACCGCTGGAGCTATTCGAGAAAATGCTTCAAGCCCAATAGTCAATTCATCATCTCCCTATAAAGATAAGGAAATGTAGAAAGTCACCTTCACATGATGGAGAGACGTAAACCAGTAACAGAGACATCTTTATTCAACAGACTCCACTTAAGGATGGAAAAAATGATTGTTTACTCTAAACCTCTCAGTGCACCCCCAACATCCACCCCATCTCTCTCTATACATATTTACATGCACATGAAAACACAAGCTCAAACAAAACAGGGCCAGGGAATAATATAGTTTTAACTATGAAGAATTCAATGACCTATGCATATACCGCTATTTCGTAGTAGTTTCAAACCTGAATTTTCAGGAGGTCAAATAACATAACCGTTAGGGCAGGTATATCACTAGTCATAGCATTATTTTCAAACAATGTGCATATTTACACTTAATCTCCCTATTTTGTGTATAACCACATGAAGCTTTTGCATCTCATTCAGTGACGTAATAATGAATAAAATTAAAGTTACCAAAATAAACAATAAATTACTTACATCAAGTAAAGGTTGGCTGGCAGCGTCTGGATTTTCCCAAGCTAGCATCATATCAAATGTCAAGCGGCGAAACTTCTTGTCAGCAAGATGCCCAATTTGTTGAACACAGAGAGGAAGCGCTTTGAAGCAGCAATATTCTAGAAAGTTCCTCGCATACTGTGATGGATGCTTAATGAAATCAGAAGCCTCTTCATTGAAGCTTGTTTGAAGCTCGGATGCAGGAATGTCAAGAATTCTGCACATTTTGTTACCGCTCATAACGAGAAATCATGGGAAGAAAGAGAGAACTCATGGCTTTTTGATGATGTTACAGAATACCAAAAAATATGGAAAATTAAAATGCAGAGCACTAGCATTGCCAGATGGATACATGAATTAATTAGCTGTACCAAAATGTTGTCACAAAGTCCCAGATCATAGATAAGGAAAGATCTAGCCACATCACTCAGAAGTAGAAGAAAGGAACATAAAAACAGTAGTAGAACTTACTTTGAGCATCTTCGAACAATCATATTAGCAAGTGGAGAAAGCTCTGATATCCAATTCCTGCTAGCAGATGGAGACCTTCCCATCTCCTCAAATTCTTCATCGAAGGAACTTCTCTTTCCGAGTAGCCACTTGAATGATCCTTCCCTTACCAGATTCTCGAGCATATTTCTAGTCTTGCTAGCCGTCGCCATCTCTATTACCAACTGACAAGCTCATCAAAGTCCTCTTGTTTTAAAATTGATACCATTACATCCAACTTGAAAAGTTCCTTCTGACACGGCCAAAATCTAGGTGAAACTACTTAAAGCATTTCAGTATTCAAGAATGCAATTGCTTGATCAAATTTTTTCAAAACCAATTACAAAATAGAAACATCCTCCAAATGCCTTTTTATTCAAAAATTCTCTATCCAAATTCACTATTTCCAAAACTATCGCTCTCAGAAACATGACCAACAATGAAGCCCAACATTTTCAAAAAGCAATAAAACAACTCCAGAAACTTAAGAAATAATAACACTAATCATAACCTCTAAATGGGGAATTGAAAGCCAAACAAAGCTCAGATTTTTATCAACTCAAAACAATTCCAGTACGTCCCAAAATCAAATACACAAAGAAAGAAACCAACATTATGTAAGTTTACCTTAAAGCAAACAAAAAAGTCAGGGAAATCTCATATATATGCGGAAAAATTCAAAAACCTCACCTCAGATTAAGCCCATAGGATCACTCTCCAGGAACCCATTTCACATCACATCACAACCTCCCCAAATAGCCGAAGATGACGGCCTCAAAACTAGCTTTTACGAGGTCCTTTATGACAATTCTACCTTCAAATGGGGTGCATCGAAGCAGAAAGATGAAAAAGAAAGGCTTATTAATGGGAGAGAGACACAGAACGAGATAACGGGACGCGATCAAGGAATCATGTCGCCGACTGAAGAAGCGACCCTTCTTGGTTGGGAGAGTTGGGAAGAGAGACAATCAAACGCAGCGAACCTACACTAAGCTAGATTACGTCTTTGTTTCTATTGGCTAAGACAATTTAATAGTCCTCCATGATTGTTCTTTTCCATTTTTATTTAGACTTATCGCTTTCAAGCAAAAAACATCAGCGTTATTAAATTTCACCTATTTGTTTGTTTTCTCCCCTCCATTTTGTTTATTTTGTTGAATTTGATATATATATATATATATATAATTAATACCTGAGCTGTTTTGTTGAACCCCGAATCTGTTAGTAAGCATGAGTTGAATGATTTTGGGTGATTTTGTTAGATCAATTATATCCTTCTATTAGATTTAATTAATTAAATCAAGTTTAGGAAGGTTATTTCATGAATTACATAGAAATTGGAAGAGTAAGATGAAGATTAAGAAATGCATAAGGGTAAAATAGACTTTTAGACTCATTAAGGGCAAGATGGGAAAAGAAATTTTAGTCTTGTATCTTAGA
>JANQBM010000007.1:13566258-13586807 GCA_025594535.1 Erythroxylum domingense | reverse complement strand
GTTGAATTTTGCTAAAGTTGGGCTTTTTGGTTTTGCTTTATAGTTATCCTCCTTAAAAGAATTTTGTCCTCAAAGTTAAATTACGTACTTGAGGATCCAAACAAAGGAGGATACTAACGTCAAACTTCTTTCTTTACTTCCCAAGTACCCTCTCTTAGAGAACTATGATGACTCTATAAAACTCGTACCATTTGAATCTCCTGTCTCCTTAATTTCTTAATTTATCTTTCTAATATCTCCACTGACTCCTCTTTATAAGTCATATATTTTGGAAAATTGATCTTAAGCCTTGATATAGTAAGGCTACAATCTGATTGGTACCGTCTTAACATTAATATATGGAAAATGTCATGAATTTGTGATAACTCCGAACGTAAGGCTACTTTGTAAGCTAATGGCCCCACACATTGTATAATCTTATATGGCCCGATATATCTCAGACTTAACTTCCCTTTCCTACCAGACTTTAAAATCCCTTTTCAAGGTGATACCTATAGAAATAACATATCTCTAACATTTTACTCTATCTCTCAACGATGTTGATTAGCATAACTCTTTTGCCGATCCTAAGTTACCTTCAAGCATTACCTTACCACCTTTATTTTCTCCATCGTATCTTAAACCAACTTCTGTTCCTCCAACAATCTTGCACCCTCTATATCCCAACATATCAAATCTCTACATTTTCAGCCATATAATGCCTTAAATGGTGTCATACTAATGTTAGAGCGATAAATGTTATTATATTCAAACTCTATCAAAGTTAGATACTATCCGAATCACCCTCAAAGTTTAGCACAAAAGCTCTCATCATATCCTCCAATGTATAAATCATACAGTCTGACTGCCCATCTGATTGAGGGAAAAATGTAGTACTCAAATTCAACCTACTCCCCAATGTTATTTATAAACTCATCAAAAACTAGGAAGTAAACTGCGGATCTTGATATGATATAATGGACAATGGAAGTCTATGTAACCTTACAATCTCATCAAAATATAACTTGATGAGCTTATCTAAAGAATTTATCTACTGTACATGTAAGAAATGAGCTGATTTAGTTTTCCTATCCATAATATCTCAAACTTAATCATATCTACATTTGGTCCTCCGTAACGATACTATAAAATCAATTGTAATCTTCTCCCACTTTTTCGATAAAATAGTTAAGGATTCTAGTTTACCTACTTATTCTTAATGCTTTGCCTGAACTTGCTTATAGGTTAAACACCACAACACAAACTCTACCACATCTTTCTTCATCATTGCCACCAGTAATAAGGTCTTAGCTTCTGATACATTTTTTAGTACTAATATGTATAGTATATAGTCAACTATGAGCTTCGCTCAGAATCTCTTCTTGTAGTCCATCTGTATTTGGTACCCAATCACCAACAGTTCATCTACTCTCACTAAATTTTTTTTCTTCCCACTCTGTTGCACTTGCTCTATCATCCATATCAGGTAAGAATCTTGAGCTTGTGTCTCTTATCCTATCTCCCAAATCTGACTCAACATATATTGTCTCTAATAAACCACTGACATATACCCTCAAATCCACCAATGATGTCATACTATGTACGCCCAAACTAGCTATCACGCTTGAGCTTTTCCTATTTAAAGCATTAACCACTATATTAGCCTTTCCTGAATGGTAATCAATAGTATAATCATAATCCCTCAGCAACTCGATCCATCTTATCTACCTTAAGTTTAGCTACCTCGGAGTCAATTTATACTTAAGGCTCTTGTAATTTGTAAGTATTCAAAATGTCCCCCTATAAAAATAATATCTTTAAATTCTAAGAGCATGCATAATCATCACTAACTCTATATCATAGTTGGGATAGTTTAACTTATAAATCTCAAATAACGAGAAACATAAGCTATCAATATTTTATGATGTATTAATAAACACCCCTAACCTATCCTCGAGGCATCAATATATGCATTAAAACCTCCACCACTTGACGATAGCACCAAAATTAAGCTAGAAGTTAATCTCCACTTAAGCTCTTCAAAACTTTTTTAACATTGCTCAGTCCACTGAAACTGAACTCCTTTCTTCAATAACTTGGTTAACGAGCTAGTGATCATTAACAATCCTTCTATAAATCTCCCATAATACCTAACAAGTTTAAGAAAATTCCTCACTTTTGATGTATTTCTAGGCAACTCTCACTTAATTATTGCATTTACCTTATCAGGATCAAGCATCACTCCCTCTAAGGAGACCATTTGTCCAAGGAAAACTATCTGCTCCATCCAGAACTTGCATTTACTCATCTTGGCATACATTTGTCTCTTCTTCAGAATCTGTATCACAGTCCTCAAATATTGCTCACACTCCTCTTTACTCTCTTATTAGGCCAATATATCATCATGAATGCTATCACAAATCGATCCACATACTTATGAAAAGTCATATTCATCAATGTGATGAATGCAGATGGTGTATTATTTAACCTAAAAGGCATCACCAGGAACTTATAGTGATCATATCGAGTATGAAAAGTTGTCATGAGAATACTTGACTCAGCTATCCTTAACTATCAGTATCCCAATCTCAAGTCAATCTTGGAAAATATGACAGCTCCAGTCAAATGATCTAAAAGATCATTTATCCTCAGCAATAGGTACTTGTTCTTTACTATCACCCTATTTAACTGTTGGTAATTGATGCAAAGTCTCATACTACCATCCTTTTTCTTCATAAACAACACTAGAGCTCTTTAAGGTGATGCACTTGGTTTAATAAAGACCTTTTCTAACAACTCCTCTAACTGCTTTTCCAATTCCTGTAACTCTATAGTAGCCATCCTATAAGGTGCAATCGAAATTGACACAAATTTGGATATAGTCTCAATGGTGAAATCTATTTCCTGTTGAGGTGGTAAACTCGGTAAATCATCTAAGAATACCTCCAAAAATTCCCTTACCATTAGAATATCCTTTGACCTAAGAATCACCTCCCTCATATATATAATATAAGTTAGATCACACATACTGTAACCACTCTACGATTCCCCTCAAATATCACCTTCAATTTACTTGAAGAATATATCATCACCTCTTTTGAATAAAAAATCCATTACATCCTAACGCTATATCAACCAATCCATCTTGGGAATCATATCAAACTCCCTCAAATCCATCACTATCAAGTCGGCTGATAGCTCAATTCCATCAATCCTTATTGGCACCCCCTCCTCACACTATTCACTACCATATAGTCTCCTACTAGCAATTACACTCTCAAGTCATATCCTAATGGAATAATCTCCCTCGAAACTCTAAAGACAAACTATAAAGAAATTAAGAATGTGTAGCTCTTGGGTCTATTAACACATAAGCCTTAATATTATATAATGAAATTGTACCAGAAATGACATTGTTGGTTACAGGTGCTTGCTCCCTCATTGACCTGCACATCATAACGCTAGTCAAAATAAAATAATTAGACTACTACTATAGCAGTGGTGAGTCTAGGTTGATCCCACATGGAGTGTTCGATTAACTTATGAAATGAAATTAATCGGTGTTTAGGAAAAATAAAGAAAATATACAAAAAATGGTAAAATTGGGGAATTCGGTAAAAATCCAGTTCTTTGGTTCAATCTCGGCCTACACCCTAATTAAGTATAATTCAACGATTTATTGTTTTCAAACCTCTTATAGCAACTATTAATCGTAGGTTAATAATTAACCCAAGTTTCCCTTAGGTTTTGTTTAATCAAGATACGATCATTAATTAAACCTAACTACCGAATAACTTAGGATATGATTTTAAGACTTAATTAGGCAGTAGCATTATGAATTAGGAAAATATATTAGTCAAGGAAAAAACTACATATGATATGTTATTTAACCTAGGCCATATTATCCCTAATGATTACGAATCATTAGTTGCTACACATGAATTTCAACATAATAATTACGAATTATATCAAAATTCTAGCAATGGGTATGTAATCAAACGATTCAATGAATGCATTAAAATCATCCTTTCACAATATCCTATAGGTTCATACACAAATAACCGAACAATAATGAATATCTGATTATCTATACACAAAACCCAAATCAATTAACATAGGATAACACAATCAATTTCTAATGAGAGAAAGAAACAACAAAAACTGAAAAATACACTTAATCCAGGTCATCGGTGTCGATGTTACCTCTGAACCAGTGTCAGAATCTTAGCCTTCTATGGGTCTAGTCCAAGAAAAATGGATTAGCCCCTTAATTATTTCCCCAGTCGAAGACTCATTAAATCTTCTTCACTGCCGCAAACTCTCTTCTAATATCTACTGTTCATGATGTGATAAATAAACATTAAACCACCTACACTATTCACTCGTCTGTCTTCTTTGTTTCACGCAGTTTCTAATGCCACTCTCTTCATTCTGCAGCCTCTCTCCATGCCAGCCACCAAGCTGCCAATACTCTCTTCTCAACTCTCTATTGTAGCGTGATGGGATAATTAAAGTTTTTCGGTCTAAGTAACTATTCACAAAATCTTGCGAACCTCTTCCGCAGCTCTTGCCCAAATGTCTGTGTTTACACAAACCATTGTATCATCATTTCAATGCTTTCTTTTCTTGTCCAAATGCTAGCATTTTCTTCATGGAGTATTGCCTTTTTTATTTCATTCCAGCTGCTATGTTATTTTATTTGACAACTTCTTAATTGTCTTCTTTTATGTTTTCTTTCTTTCTTTTTGTCTTTTAATTTTCTTCTTCTTATTCCATGAAGACAAGTGAAATTTAATCTTCAAAAAATGGTCCAAATGTAGTGCTTTCGACTCACTTTAATTTCTTTGCTTCTAAATTGCACCTAAAATCATATATGAATTAAAGTGAGTATCTTAAGCATTTTCGTATCATTAATTGCTAAGTGTAAACAATTAAACACATATCAATTGCCCCCACACTTAGCTTTTGATCTTCCTCAGGAAAAACATCCAAATTAAGCTCAAAGACTCGAAACATTTACTCAATTCCTATATTTTCCAAGACTATATAATCATAACCTAAGATGAATGAAATCATAACAAGAATTCATCATTCAATGCTTCTACTCATAATCAATCAACAAACATCATATTTGGAAACCGAGCAATCTAATGATAGACTCGAAAAATGTGTTTAACTAAAATAAATTCACGGGTACACTTAACACCATTCATGATCATGACAATCCACAACTTTGCATATCATTTCATTTCTGCACCACTATAATTCACATTCAAAATCATGAATCAAATGACTTTTTAAGGTTGTAATGTGGGCAAAGGTAAGGTGAGATGTGTTTAGGTCAAGTAGCATGAAAGTCATCAAAGATAGTGAAACAAAAGTAACACTCAATCAAAAACTGGGTACTGTCAGCTAATACAATTGTAACATTTATATTTCACAACCCCATTCAACTCTCACATTTCAACCACATGAAACATATACCAATCCGAAGGAATCACTCATACAATTTAGGCCAACAACATATTGAAACCACAAGAGTGAACCTTCCAAGTCAACATATACCTTATATCCAATATACTCAAATAACCCATTCATCACAACTTTAGGAGAATGCATTAATCATAAACAACTTTTCAACACATATGCACATGCTCCTAGATACATTTATTTAAACAAATTCTTTTTATTCTTTTTATTTTTCTTTTTTATTCTTTTTTTCATTTTCTTTTCTTTTCTTGTGCTTTTCTCTTTTCTTTCTTTCTTTTACTTGTGAAAATTAAAATAAACTACAACAACATAGGAATTTCAATGATAAGACATAATAAAACATTCTAACATTAATCAACCCACACATATGTACACCCCCACACTTACACTTTTGTACTTCCACAAACTCACCAATCACAAATGTTCCATTAACTTTATGGCTTGGGTAACGCATTCGGTTAAATATAAATCATGTAATGTGGTTGATACAAAAAGAGAGGCTAATAAGGCTTAAAGGGGCTTATCAAAAAGGAAAATCATATAATGGGTAGGTTATTTGGCTAATGTAGTTCGGAAAAGCAAAGAATGCCTAATCATATCCATGTTAATGCATGTGATAAAAATGTGGTCTCAAATAGAAATTCAACGCAAAATTGGGATATATATGTCATGAAGGTCACACATTATCAAAAGACAATGAGACTGATATGGATATTTTAATCTAATAAGGCTCAAAATCTTTTTGTCTGCCATTAGGTACTACTCTTCTAAAGATAATGCATATCAACCAATCACAAGAGCACAAGTATATGCCAAAGTTGCTATGAAATTATCTAGTCAATTCATTCTATATTTATGACTATATGATCCTAGAAGCAAGAGAAAATGAGAAAATGTTTTTTTTTTTCATTTGATTTATTCTTTCTCTCATTTTGATTGAAAACCTAAAAAAAAAAAGCAAAATAAACTAACAAAGAACACACATGCATATAAAAAGAAATGTGAAAATGTAAAAAAAAAAGAAATTTACTTCCTTTAGGTTGCCTCCCAAGAAGCGTCTTTGTTTAGGGTCGCTGGCTCGACTCCTTCTTCTCCTCATGTGACAAAATTATGATCTTCTGATGGCACATGCAGTTCTTCAAAGTGAGGTTCTTCAGGATAGGGCCTTGGTTGATAATTGTTTACCTCCAGTGTTCTCCCTATCTTCAGATTCTTTATCTCTACTGAGTCCTCGCTCTCTTGAAATAATTCGATTGACTCTTCACATTTTGCTTCTTCGTTTAATTTTTCCAACCTGTTAAGTAAAGATGAAGGGTTAGTCTCAAAAATAATTACGGACTCAGTACTTACCTTCGAGCTAAAAGATATGTCCTTTTCTACTTTGAGCTCCTCCTCTGCTTCTTCTACATAAGCAATTCGTTGAGGGTTGACCTCAAGATTCTCAAGCTCTTCATCACTTTGTAAAGTTTTCACACAAACATCTATTAGGCACACCTGGGGTTGATACGAATGCTCTTCTTCGCTTTGTGGTTACAAATGATTGGTATCTCCCCATTGAGGTAATGCATCTTGCTAGAATTGCAGAGCATCCTCTCAGATTTTTTGTATAGCTTACTGAAACAGTTGTTGCATATTTTTTTGCTCTTCATCACTTTGTAAAGTTTTCACACAAACATCCATTAGGCACACCTTGGGTTGATACGACTGCTCTTCTTCACTTTGTGGTTACAAATGATTGGTATCTCCCCATTAAGGCAATGCATCTTGCTAGAATTGCAGAGCATCCTCTCAGATTTGCTGTACAGCTTGCTAAAACAGTTGTTGCATATTCTGTTGGAACTGCTACATATCTTATTGAATTTAAGGATTGTTAGTAGCCATAATATTAAGCATTTCTTCTACAAATATACCTGAGTCATATTAGCTCTCCGAATCTTAGGCTCTAGACCATGTAGTTTTTGAAAATTACCCTCCATCCTTCTAGAATTGTATAGTATTTTGCTATAATTGCCAAGCATTAGCGTTCATAATATTACTTAACTCTTCCTGAGATAGACTGGAGTCATGATAGGAAGCTTTTGGTCTATATGAGAATTGCTGTGCATCTTACAAACTATTATGGAAGTAATTCTGATGATTATCTCATCCATAAAAAAAGTTAGGTTGACCAGTCCAAACATTGTTATAGGAATGAGAATATAAGTTATAAAAGAAATTACCTCCATCTATATCGAAATTTTTTTACAAACACGAAAAAATGAAAAGATTACAAAATAACTGAAAAGAAATCAATTACAAACAAATATATACAAAACATCAATTAAATCACAAACAAAAACTAAAACACCGCACTCCCCAGCATCGACACCAAAATTAACTTGCGCGTCGTAACGCTAGTCAAAATAAAATAACTAGACTACTACTGTAGCAAAGGTAAGTCTAGGTTGATCCCACGGGGAGTGTTTGGTTAGCTTATGAAATGAAATTAATTGGTGTTTAGGAAAAATGGGGGGAGGGGTTTGGATTTTGGAATAAGAAAATAAAATGAAACTAACTAATCAAAAAAAATTAAAGAAAATATACAAAAATGATAAATTTGAGGAATTCGGTAAGGATCTAATTCTTTGGTTCAATCTTGGCCTATACCCTAATTAAGCAAATTCAACGATTTGTTGTTCTCAAACCACTCCTAGCAACTATTAGTCGTAGGTTAATAATTAACCTAAGTTTTCCCTTAGGTTTTGTTTAATCATGATACAATCATTAATTAAACCTCACCACCAAATAACCTAGTATACAATCTCTAGATTTAATTAGGCAGTAACATTACAAATTAGGAAAACCGATTAATCAAGGCAACAACTACATACCATGCGTCATTTAACCTAGGTCATGTTATCCCTAATGATTACGAATCATTAGTCGCTACATATGAATTTCAACATAACGATTACGAATTATATCAAAATTCTAGCAATGGGTATGCAATCAAACGATTCAATGAATGCATTAAAATCATCCTTTCATAATACCCTATGGGTTTATACACAAATAACCAAACAATAACAAAAATCCAATTATCCGTACATAAAACCCAAATCAATTAACATAGGATAATATAATCAATTTCTAATGAGAGAAAGAAACAACAAAAACTAAAAAATGCACCTAACCCGGGTCATCGGTATCGATGTTACCTGTGAACCGGTGTCAGAATCTTAGCCTTCTATGGGTCTATTCCAAGAAAAATGTATCCTCCCCTTACTTATTTCCCCAGCTGAAGAATCCCCCCCAAGAAAAATGTAATTCTGATGATTATCCCTTGCATAACAAAAGATAGGATGATCAGTCCAAATATTATTATAGGAATGAGAATATAAATTATAAAAGAAATTACCTCCGTCTATATCGAATTTTTCTTACAAACACGAAAAAATGAAAAGATCACAAATAACTGAAAAGAAATCATTTATAAACAAATATATACAAAACATCAATTAAATCACAAACAAAAGCTAAAACACCGCACACCCCAGCATCAACACCAAAATTGACTTGCGCGTCGTAACGCTAGTCAAAATAAAATAACTAGACTACTACTGTAACAATTTTGAGTCTAGGTTGATCCCACAGGGAGTGTTCGGTTAACTTATGAAATGAAATTAATCAGTGTTTAGGAAAAATGGGGGGAGGGGTTTGGATTTTGGAATAAGAAAATAAAATGAAATTAACTAATAAAAACTAATTAAAGAAAATATACAAAAATGATAAAATTGGGGAATTCGGTAGGGATCTGGTTCTTTGGTTCAATCTCAGCCTACACCCTAACTAAGCAAATTCAACGATTTGTTGTTGTTAATCCTCTCCTAGCAACTATTAATCGTGGGTTAATAATTAACCTATGTTTTCCCTTAGGTTTTGTCTAATCAAGATACAATCATTAATTAAACCTTACCACCGAATAACCTAGGATACGATCTCTATATTTAATTAGGTAGTAGCATTATGAATTAGGAAAATCGATTAATCAAGGCAACAATCACATATCATGCGTCATTTAACCTAGGTCATGTTATCCCTAATGATTACGAATTATTAGTTGCTACACATGAATTTCAACATAATAATTACGGATTATATCAAAATTCTCGCAATGGGTATGCAATCAAACGATTCAATGAATGGATTAAAATCATTCTTTCACAATACCCTATGGGTTCATACACAAATAACCAAACAATAACAAAAATCCAATTATCCGTACATAAAACCCAAATCAATTAACATAGGATAACACAATCAATTTTTAATGAGAGACAGAAACAACAAAAACCAAAAAATGCACTTAACTCAGGTCATCGGTGTCGATGTTACCTCTAAACCGGTGTCAGAATCTTAGCTTTCCATGGGTCTATTCCAAGAAAAATGCATCCTCCCCTTGCTTATTTCCCTAGCTGAAGACCCCCCTCTTTTAATGTCTACTTTTCATGATGTGACAAATAAACATTAAACCACCTACACTATTCACTCGTCTGTCTTCTCTGTTTTATGTAGTCTCTAATGCTACTCTCTTCATGTAGCTGTCTCTCTCCACACCAGTCACTAAGTTGCTAGCACTCTCTTCTCAGTTCTTTACTATAACATGATGGGACAATTAAAGTTCTAGGGTTTTCGGTCCAAGCAACTATTCACAAAACCTCGCAAACCTCTCCCACAGCTTTTGGACAAACGTTTGCGTTTCATGTTAGTTTGTGTAAATGCAAACGTGGTTTGCGTTTATGTAAACCACTGCATCATTGTTTCAATGCTTTCTTTTCTTGTCCAAATGTAGGCATTTTCTTCATGGAGTGCTACTATTTTTGCTTCATTCCAGCGGCTATGTTATTTTATTTGACAACATCTTGGTTATCTTCTTTTGTGTTTTCTTTCTTTTTTTATCTTTTAATTTTATTTGTCTTGCTCCATGAAGACAAGTGAAAATTAATCTTCAAAAAACGTCCCAAATATAGTGCTTTCGACTCACTTTAATTTCTTTGCTTCCAAATTGCACCTAAAATCATGTATGAACTAAAGTGAGTATTTTAAGCATTTTCATATCATTAATCGCTAAGTATAAATAATTAAATGTATCAACAATTAAACACATATCACTCGTCGTATGGTATATCCTCACCTGAGTTTGACCGTGTGCTGAGGATGTCCCACTAGTACCTACAACCACTGTTCGTTTGCGTCCAACTCCTCTATCACCACCTATACTTCCAACTCTACCTGACCTGAACCAAAAGCACTACTCTAACCACATATTATCTCCTCTTCCCCTCACTCTTAAACCCTTCCTTACTTTTGAACAACTCTTTTATAAATTCCCCTACTCTCCAGAAATATAACATGCCTAATCGATCCCAACGGGTCCCTAATATGGTCCACTGTGAACTTCTTATAGGTGGCTTAACTTTGTACCCCTTCAACTCTCTTACTAAAAGGTCCTTTAAACCTCTGACTAACCTCTTTGTCTGATCCAACCAATAATGCACTAGCAATACTATGTTGTCCTTGATCCTCAATCTCTACCAAACTTTTCTAAACTAACACTATTTCTAGATGAAACATCATCTCTCCTAGATACCTTTGCACTAGTAGATCACGAATGATTAGCTCCCCTTTTAATAGAATGACTCTCCTCTCCATAATTACTCTCTAGTTGCCTTTTTAACTCTCCTCTCCTTCTACCTTTTTCTATCACATCCTTTACTCTAATTATAGTCTCCAGTAACTTCTTAAAATTAGAAGTAGCAACTCCCAAACCCAAATGAATCTCCATCTTAAAACATGCTTAAATTGGTAACATTTGTCCCTTGAATTTGCCATAGCCTCCAATGAATACTTAAACAAAACTGTAAAAGGAGCCTCATACCCTGGCACTAATAACTTCTCTGTCTGAACTAAACTCATAAACTTCATCTTCTTTTGATCCTAATATATCTTCAAAGTGTATTTGTATTTAAACTCTCTTTATAACTCTCGTCAAATTATCTCTCATGACTTATAAGATGTCTTTACTGACTTCCACCAAGTCAGTGTATTGCATTTGAATAATAAAACTATATATTGTAACCTTCTTTCAAAGGTATACTCTAAATGGTCTAAAACTAACTCTATCTGCTCATACCATCTCTCAACCTCCTCAAGATCAGTAGTTCCTCGAAACTCCATTGCACCCATAGTAAGAATCCATTCATAATTTTCGTCCACCCTAAAATCACGTAAGATTGGATTCACTGTAACAACTTTCTGCATCATCTAAAGAACTGCATAATGACATCTCTCCTCCTACTCGATTTGCTCTTGCATCCCCCTAATCAGACACATTTGAAGCACAGATCGAACTACCTAATTCTCCAATCGACTATAAGTTTTTTTATTAGTTTAAATTGTTCGTCGAAACATAAACCAACTTTGATATCACCTAAATGTGATGCTCTAAAAGTTCTTAAACCACAATTTATCCAAATTGTCAAAAAATTAAATCATTAATTATTAAAATTCTCATCAGTTTAAAAAATGATGTTCATCAGTCACCAAAATTATTTGTACAAGTATAACCATCCGAATTGTCACCTTCCAAAGTATATACAATAGAACAACTTTACTCAATTTGATTTGCTAGCCTCACTTAAACTTTACACTGTTAATCATATGCACTAGGATTATCGATAATCTCTCTTGCTCCTAAAAAAATTTAGTGGCGAGAGGGAAGTTGTTTACTCAGTAAGGGTAACCTAACGAAATCCTTAAAATTAAGTAACTCAATATATATTGAAATTAATCAAATGTTAAAATATACATATAATACCAAAATATACAAGCAATACTTGGCATGTCCAAATACTCAATAAACATCTAAAATTTTTTTATTAGTAATGATTAATACTAATATTATTTTATTATTTCCATTTATGTTTTACCTCATTATTAATTGAATTGACTAGGACCTGTTAACCAAGTAGGCTTACATTTAATGGTTTGCAGGCTTATATCTATTCATTATGATCAGTTTCTAAGTGGAAATATAATTAGATGTATAAATATCGACACAAGTTAGCTTAATCCCTCAATCTAATTTGGTACTTGGTACCATTCCAGTACCTAGCCATTGAAACAAGATATCTCCAAAACTTATGATATCTTGATATCACTCAGGTACCTAGTCATAGGCACATGGCATTATCGAGCGTTAGGATACCTTGATACTTGCTCCATAGACATGTAGCTAGCCATCGTTCACTCATATCTAAATACCTATCAATCTATGACCATTTAATATAACTGATCCTAGGTAAACTACAGATTCACAATTTTAACAATCTATTCTTAACTTATTATAAACTAGTCTCTGTTAGATTTTATGAATATGATTTATGTTACCATAATATTCTTAGTTATACCCATGTACAATTGAAAATTTTAATTATCATATTTTTTCTTCGAATTATTAGGCATACACATCATAATATGTAACAAAATATAAACACTATTTTTTAATTGTTTATTTAATAAAAAAATTCATATATTTTAGAAATACATATATGTAATTATTAATCATTAATTTAATTGATTACTAATTCAAAATATGATTTACCATAAAATAATTTATTAATAAAAAATTTTAAAATTTTATGAATCGTATACTATTATAATGGTCTAGTTTAAGGTTATCTTTACCTGATTTTTTAACTCAATTAATTGATGGGTCCAATCTACTCTCTAATTCGTACTCTAGACTTAGATATTACAAAATTCTTTTAGATTTTATTTAAGAAAAAATTTCAACTTAGTTACACTTAATAATCCAAAATTACCTCCCTTTTACCACTTTATTCTTTATTATTAAAATATCCTACTTTATCCTACTACCATAATTACTAAAATACTCTTTAACTATTCAGATGTCCTATTTTACCCTCACATTCTTTCATTATTAAAAAAATACCCTTCTAGGAATTAAAATCCAAATTTATATCAAATTTGTACTTTTCCTATTTTTCCCCTTTAAAAATTTTCCTAAGTCTTCTTTGTCACCCTCTCCTTTTCTCCAAACTCCTATTTTTCTCATTTTTTTTCAGCCACCTCTTCTCTTATTTGTTTTTTCAATTTCATCAAAATTGTTATCGCAAACAATCACAACATAATTCCAACCAGAAACTATCTTATGATGATTGAAAATCACTAATAAAGGGATGAACATTTTTGCTAGAAAATATTACCTATGTGAAGTTTTATGCCTTTCCAAGAGAATTTTTAGTTTTCAATCTCCACAATTTTCTCTCTATTTTACCACAAATCTAACAAAGTGTGGGAGAAAATTTCTCATGTAGGAAAAAGATGGTTTTTGAGTGCATTTACCGGTTGAAAATGTGAAGAAGTCTGTTGTCCTACATTTACCAGTTTAAAATGTGAAGAATATTGTTGTCCTCTCTCTCTCTCTCTCTCTCTCTCTCTCTCTCTCTCTATATATATATATATATATATATATATATATTCCTTTTATTTCCTACAGACTGGGTTAAGTTTTGCTAAAGTTGTTTTTTTGTAGGCTTTACAAATATCGTAATTGCTTGAAGCTATAATCTTGTAGAGATGTCTTTTCCTGCATTGCCATCTTCAGAGAGATTGAAAAACCTTTTTGCTCTTCTTAGTTTGTTAGCTTATGAATTTTGGTTAAACCACATGGCCTCTATTATAAATTTAAAATAATAATTTACCATTAGTATTAGTGCTTTTGGAGTTGGACTCTAGTTACTAACGTTTTTCTATTGCGTAGAAGGGTAAATTCTTAACAAGGCTCCTTTAGTGCGCAAAAAATGGCAATCAACCACATTGATTTAGGCACGTGATAGATAAATTTCTAATTTAAAAGGGAACGTTTTCTATTTTCAAGTTTTTCAGTAATCTTGTCTAAAAGATTTAATATTAGAATTTGTAGCCATATTCCCTATTTTTTTTGCTTAACCATGACTAGTAAGGATGACAATAGGACTTGAGTATAATTAAATTATTTTTTAATTTTAAAAATTAAAAATGAAATTATTTTACTCAAAATGATGACTTTTTATATAAAAATTTTAGGCTTTAGGCTAAAACGCCCGAACCCCAACTTCAATTGAACCCTAAATTTTCTTTTAAAAAAAAGTTTGAGCTCAACTTAAAACTAAGCTAACTTGAAAGCGGCAAGTCAAGCTTTTTTTGTCGAGTAGGTCCATTATGAAATGTCAACTTTCTTTTATGACTTTTATATTTGGTTTTGATCCTGATACTAATCACTTTAAATGTAGATGAAGCAATTAGCAATTCTATATTCTACTGAATGGACTTCAAATATGGCCAAAGGTGTAATCGTTCTTTAATGTTTTACAAAAGTTCTAAGTGAGTCCCTGTTATCATCTCTGATATCATTTTTTATCTTAACGTTTAAAAAATAGTGCTATCTGTTCTTGACAATTTAACTCAATTAAGTTTATTTTAAATCTCTGTTATATTAGCTCACAAACTAAATAAATGCTAAAGTGGATTTTAAAATGGATTAAAAATATTATTTATTTATTTGACCTTTTAAAAATTTAAAATATTATATTATTAATTTTAATCAAGTAAAATCAATTAATCATAAAATTCCACAGTTCTGCACTAGTTTGGTTGGTCTAAAGAGACGCGATCATCTACTAGTCAACGATTGAATTGGCAGTGGCTACAAAGGGAGAAAAGGAGTTAATATAATTCATTTATGAAAAGTTTCCGGGAAAGAAGCCAACGATTGTACCAAATAAGGTAGATGTTGAAAGGGGATGAAGAGAGGACATAACCTATATGGTAACGAAGCTGAAGGTTGTGTTTGGTGATCAACTTTTCAATTGTTTATCAGTTGTTTGACTCTTTTAAGCTGTTTGACTTATATTAAAAATCTTTTTGGATGTTTGTTTAAGAGTTGGTTGGGTTGATTGATTCAACCCACCCAACTAGCTAATTTTTCATAAGCTCTTTCAATGTAGCGTTTTATGTTAGCTTATTCGTTTATGATGATCTTGCCCCATCCTCCTCCCTTCTCTTTACTCTCTGCTCTTTCTCGGTCTTATCTAGAACATTCTTGACTCTCCCATCTCTGTAGCCCTTACGCAGCCAACCCAACTAGCTAATTTTTGATAAGCTCTTTCAATGCAGCATTTTATGTTAGTTTATTTGTTTGTGACGATCTTGCTCCGTCCTCCCCCCTTCTCTTTACTCTCTGCTCTCTCTCGGTCTTGTCCAGAACGTTCTTGACTCTCCCATCTCTGTAGCCCTCACATCTCTACCAGGTCGCAAGCGATCGTTAGGGTTAAGGAAGAAGGCGGATTCAACTGAGTTAACTAGGGCGATTCCTTACTTCACTACCCATCATTCCCCATCTACTTGACTAATTTCTCCTCTCTCTTGTCCCTTCCAAACCCTTCCATATGCCTCATAACAACCATTGTATTTCCCCCTTTTGCATCCATTTCTCCGTCTTTAAATTGACCCAAATCGCCACAATGGTTCAGACCCACCTCACAAAACAACCCCAAAGTACAATCCCTTATCGGGCAATTTCTGTGTCAATAACCACGACTAACCACGCCTCTTGATGTGGTTACAACAAGATTGATGACTTAAGCGAAGAAGGAGGTGATGGATAAGGTCGCAGCTGTAATTTATGGTGGTGTTTCATCAACTGTAAAGCAAATTTTGAAGGAAGAGAGATGGGTGGGGTTTACCAGGGGAATGGTTCCAAGAGTTGTTTATAGTGCTTGCTTTTTTGCAATAGGGTACTTTGCATTTGAGACGGTTAGGCTTACCATTTTGAATCACTATTTGAAGCAGAAGGAGTTGCGTGAGTTGGACTTCGCTCCGACTTGAGTTGCTGACTTTAAATCAAGAAGTTTATTGTTGCTTTTGGTGATAATTATCGTGCTTTTACATATTGTCTTGGATATAAGAAAGACATAAAGAGTTGTAAATTTTTAATGCAATTTTATGACTTTAGCATATTGAGGTTTGAACTCATTTTTATGGTATCAATTTTTGCAGGACAACTTCTAGTTGTGGAAAAGAAATGAAAATTTTTGAATCACATCTAGTTATGTTCTAGGATTAGTAGATGGGTACTTGATTTGATGATTTAAACTCAAATGGCTTTTAGTGCATGTTTTCTTTAAATAAGCTTCAAATTTTCCAAGAACTGCATCTAATTGCAATGCTTGGTTGTTTCGATTGGTAGATAGCGGAATGTGGTTGCTTGAAATATTGGGGAGCAATAGCAAGCAAGTTCCTTTTTTTTAGAAGTGCAATAACAAGCAAGTTGATTCATCTAATTGAACGTCTTGTTTTACTTCTTTTTCATTCGTTGTTATGGTTGTAATCAATAAAGATTGTAGTTTATTTGTTAATGAGAGAAAATATATTAGAATTTGCTCTGGTTGGGATGTGAAAATAAGGAACTGAATAAGAATTGATTTGTGAGGCTCCATTTCACTTATTAGCATTCTATTTCTAGGGTTAAGAGGTCTCTTTGTCGAACTTATCATAGTTTGAGACGTTCACTTTGTTTATCTTCTTCTCTATCTTGTTTCTTTAGAGGAAAGATGCTTTCTTTTCTCTGTAGTTCATTCCTTATTTCTTAAACAAATTTAGTGATTTAGTGGCAAGAAAATTAGTTAGGTTAAAGCACAAAGGTCATCTTGATCCTTGCACTTTTGTTTTCTTGTTTAAATATGAAAGTGATATTGTTTTGTTTGTATTCTAATTTAAAAATTTCTGGAGGATCAACCATGAAGATAAGTGAGTTGGTGAGGTGGAAATAAGAAAACGCCAATTGAAATTCAATGGGAGAGAAATAGCAAAGATTGAGATGAAATTGTTATTAGGGACGTAAAACAAAATATGACTCATTCTAGTCCTACTCAATTACTACAGCCTTTAAATTTGGCATGGTTTGATCACAACCATTGCTACACTACTGAGTTCCTTCATTAGATTGAAATGGAGCTCACAGTATAAGGGGTATTTCTGTGAGAGAAGATTTGAGTGATATTTAACTTGGGCTTCATGTACATTACTGTAATTACTCGAATCCAATATACTTTAAAAATTGAATTCAATAATTGAATTTAATTCAATTTGAATAGTTAAATTGAAAAACAGGCTTTAGAATTTTTAGGGCTCGAGAAAATGAATTTTTGTTGAATTTGACATGAAATTTATAAATATAAAATTTTTAATTAGAGAGAAGCTTCTGCATTTAGATCATTTATCACTTTATAAATACAAAATTTTTAATTTGATATTTGTGGTTACTTATAATGTTGATGATGATGATGATGATGATGATGGTCATTATTATTATTATTATTATTATTATTATTATTATTATTATTATTATTATTATTATTATTATTATTATTATATGTTTTATGTTTGTTATTAGAGTTATAAACTTAATTTTTGTAGAATTAAATGTCTAAAATCTAAATTCTTATAAGAATATTCAACGAAATACTAAAATATATAATATTCATATCCTTATAAATTTTTTTAAAATCATGTCCTCATAAGTCATTTCACACGTAAACAGCTAATACTAAACAACTAATTTTACTAAACATCTCTAACAAACAACTAATGCAATCTGCTGGTCAAATCAGCTGATATAATTAGTTATCAGCTAACAACTGATATAATCGGCTAACAGCTAATACAATCAGCTGATTGTCAAACAGGGCCAAAGTTAATTTGAAGATCCCTCAAATTTCTCGGAGGAGGAGAAAGTTCTGGGTGGAAGTTTTAGGTTGATGTATTCAGTTTACATTTTGGGGGTTGAATATATGGTTGCATAAAGATAGTCAAAGTTAAACAAGATTAGTCAAGAAAATAATAATTGAGTATTCTATGGTGAACATCTTGAATGTTAATACTAGTGGGGAAGTATAGATACTTTTATTTTTTAAATATCAAAGAAAGGTAAATTTTATGTTTGTTATTATTTCTGTAGAGAAATTGGAATCCACTTTACCCATTGATAAGAATAGCTAGTCCCAACTTAAGAAATTTGCAAACCCAAATCCCACGAAGAAAGACATAAAACTTATTAAATAACAACCTATAATGAAGTAAAAGCTAGTGAAAACAAAATCCTTTATTCTATAACAAGCATCGCTCAACATACAATAGAAATGCCAAATAACCAAACTTTACTACAAAATCTATTAAGAAACTATAAACAAGAACCAATCCTTATATATATGTGTGTGTGTGTGTGTGTGTGTGTGTGTGTGTGTGTGTGTGTGTGTATAAAGATTCTAGTAAAGGAGAAGAGAATGGAAAGATATTTTGGGATTTTAGGATTAATTATTTTTTACCTAATTGAATTACTATTTTTCAGTAATTATAAAATTAAAAATTTGAACATCTTTACCTTGTATTTAATGGATGACAACTTATGTCATACATGAGGGGTTAAAATCTATTGAGATAGCATATAATCGTAACCAAACCAACAAAAAAGAGCGAATATTAATAAATAGTTTGGAACTTAGCAGAGCCTTCTTACACTTGAAGAACAAACATGAAATTTCAAAGAGACCCAGTGGGTTATGAAATTATAATGTTGAATGGGGAAAGGACTGTGTTTGTTTGACTTAATAATGGTAAATAATTTGACCATTTACGAAGTTCAATAAAGTTGTTAACCTTCTTCCTCCTTGATTACATTAGTAAAAATAGATGTTAGAATATTAAAATATAAATTAAATATTATTATTTTAAAGCGTTTAATTTAAAACTTAAGATTTTTAAAACTTCTAAATTTTCAAAACTTTCAAAAAAGTTCATATTTAGTTTTAAAAAATTAATATTGCAAAGCTAAATATTTTTTATGGCAAGAACCATCTTATGTTCCATATATAACCCTGGAATGGATGGGACAAGGAGAGCATAAAAAATTACATATTATGAAAAAAATTTGAAATAGAAGCATTGTTGGATAAAATACAAAGGCATAAGGTATCGGTGGCTACGGTGGTGCCACCATTGATGCTGATGCTGGCAAACTACCCACTGACTAATAGGGTTTCTAATTTTTGGAGTTAGAGAATTGAATTAATATTGACCTGATTAATATTAGCTTATTACTAATTATGAATAGGTGTAATTAATTTAAGTTAGCTAGATTTTATTATAAAATTTAAATTTTAAAACTAATATATATATTTTAAATCCAACATTTGGATCTGCACTGTCATTTGACATAAACGTACAATGAGACTCATTTAGTGATTAGAAAACAATAGATACATGCCACGTCTTCGCATGAAAATTTAACCCTATTTAAATTTCATCAACTCAAGGTTTATTTTAAACATTTGAAAATGTTAGGTTTCAAATTAAACATATTTTAAATGTTAAAATCAAACTTGTATTTTAATAAAAATGTTAAGGTGCAAGTTAAGTGACAGTGAGGATAAAGAAAAGCCACTTTATATTGGAATACCAAACACAACCCCAACTAGAAAACCAGGAACAACGTATCGAAATTTCATCAACCCAACATTTTCCTCCTATCCCTTGGTTAAGGTAATATGGAGTTATTCCAAATCCTTTGGAATCTTGAGATTTATCCCATCTACAGAATATGTGAAAAACATATGGGAATCAAGAGCATAATGGTTAATGAACTATAATCACCATGCTAATGGTATAATTATTGTGATTTTCAACCTTTTAAGATTGAAAATACTCAATTGGATTTGTATTAAGCTAGACAATTCACTGTGAGCATATAATGATCAAATCAGGAAGTATAGTTGTAACACCCCACTCCCGACTGGACCCGAACCCAATATCGACGGTGATATCCGAATCTGTGCCCTGTGAGGGTGGCGTGTCACATCACTTCACTCAACAAAAATCGGTATAATTTTTTTTTTGAATTTATAACTCTGATCAATGATCAATACTTTGGGCCCACTTTTTCTTTTATTCAAAACATTTTACAATACCGCGATAAATCAAAA
>JANQBM010000007.1:13550374-13561380 GCA_025594535.1 Erythroxylum domingense | reverse complement strand
TGATAGAGTTGACCCTTACTGAGAAAGTAGCTAAAAATAGAAAAGTCTGGAATGATCAGATAAGGGTAAAAGATACCCTTTAAAGTTCACCAAAACAGTTGAGTAAGTCATTAGGAGATGTTTACGTTAATGCGTGCTTAACGTACTTACGACGTAGGAAGTGTAACATAATGTTCTATATATCTCTTCCAGTTGCAAGTTGTGAATAAGTCTATCTATCCTACAAGTTGGCTTTTCAGGACAGGTGTATGGAGAAGGATCCCGCCAAGCCGTCGGAAACCATAGGATTGCCATACTCATAGTATTTCTGAGCAAGGACTCCTAGCCTGAATAGAGACAAGAAGAGCCAGGTTTTGTAACTTATCAGATACTAGCATATCTAGATACCATGTCAGGTATATTCTTTGATTATATTTTATTTTTTTATTCATGTATTCTTTATTTTATTTCATAATCTTTTAGCATGCTAGTTTCAATTATTTACTCTTTAACTTGTATCACTCTTTTATTGTCACATTTACATGTGGGTCTACCGGAAACAATCTCTCTACTGTATAGAAGTAAGGCTATGTATTATCATACCTCCCCAAATCCTGCTTTATTGCGGAATTTCGGACTGGGCGTGATGATGAATTGGTTCTGCTCTTCCAATAAAGTTCAAAGAGTCCCGTTCTGCATGCACAAATAGTCTACAAGATATGTGTCCTGGGTTGGAATTTGGTGTTCTAGGCAAAAAACTTGTGAATTTAATATATCTGGACTAACTTATTTAAAGCAATTTAAGATAGGTTATTCACTCATGGTTCAGTATGTTTAAAACGAGAAAACTTTCACCTGATCCAGACTACTTCAGTGGCTTATTGGTTTTCTTTGAACAAGATTATGAAAACAAACTTTCTATTTTCGTATACTTATTCTAGGATGTCTTAGTGACCCTTGGTAAGGTATAACTCTTGATTAGTTTAGAAATATCTTCTTGCTCATGCCACTGAATGATGATGATTTTGAATTTGTTTTAACATGTCTTTAACCTTAATACAATCCATTAACAATCTTCTTAATTGCCGACTCAAGAAACATAGTTGACTAAATGTCTCCAAGTCCAACTGATATTTAGTAGATATGACAAGTGAATCACCATAACTTGCTCCTATCTGAAATCGATGGCTTTAGCCTTATTCATAAGTTGCGTGACTAGCGGGACCATCAAAAACGTACAATATAGACTTGATTCTAAACCATTAGAATTATGGGTTGCGAGTTACCATCTAAAATTCCTTTTCATTTGTCATTTTTCTGTTATGTTTGAGATTTAATTATGCATTGGATGGTATAAGGCAAATATATCTCAGTTGCAAGAATAATCACCATAATTAGATCTTCGAAAACTGAATAATAAAGCACGAAAAAGGAGGAGAAGAAAAGGGCATGTTTTATTTCGCTTTATGTAATTTTCATTTTTTACTTTTATTTTTAAACAAAAATAATATCTTTTTTTATTATTAATATCAAGTTCTATTTTCATTAGTGATAATAATTACATATTATATAAAACTTAAAAATACTTTATTTTTATTTTAATATCTTATATAATACTGATCAATCAAAGTTATTATATTTTATTAATAATTAATATTTATGTGATAATATATTTTTATTATTAAAGAAAATTTTACTAGAAATTTATATATTTTGAATATTTTTAAATTTAAATATATTTATTAAGTAATTATTAAATTGAATTTATTTGATTTTTAAAATTTTTTAATTATAAAAATAAAATAAATATAATTATTCTTAATTCTTATTAGTAACTAATATTAAATAATTAATAATATATGTTTAGTTTGTGACATATCAGATTACCCAAAAAAAAGGAAAACCAATTTATATGATTTTCATAATTTATTAAAATTAAAAGAACTTAACATAACAATTTAAACAAACAAATTTTTATTGAATTTGTAAACAAAAAAAAAATAAAAGGACTGAAAAAGAATTGAATTTTCTCGCATGTTTTAGGTAATTGTACAGGTATAAATTAACCACTTGTGTTTGGAATATAGCATAAAGTGGTAACGAAACCGATATGTATATATATGTGGAAGTTAAGTATTGGGAAGCACAGCATCTGCATTTCCATGTGGTGTGGATGGCAATAAGGAATAACATCCAAAAGTCAAGTCAAAGGGACCGTGTTGAGTGAAAGTATCCATGTCCTACGTGTCTCTCTCTCATCTCTTTTTCCTCTTGCGCCTTTGCTCTCTGCATAAATGAAACCATGCATGTATCTCACAAAAGATAGATTGGACAGTTTTATATTCATCTACTTTTAGGAAATAGAATAACTTTCTTTTATTAAAATGAAATCTGTACTAGCTAGACAAAAGATAATGAACTGTAGATGTAGAATGTCTAATCACCTGTATTGTTTCTATGGCGTCTGTCTCTGCATTGAAGTCATAAAACGTACTTGCTGCACTGAGCTTCATGGATAAAAACTGAAATTCCCGAGATTGTTAGTTTAAGAGTCGTAAAGCATTTCAAATGACAGAAAGTATCAGCTTACCTCAACCTGATTCTGCAAGGACTGCACATAATTAATTATCTCATCTAACATCACTGCCATCCCCATTGTCTGGGAGCAAGGAACAGAAGAGAATATATCATAAAAGACCACCCTTACATATTCAAAGGAATCGATTCTTACAGGCAAACATTTTACCTTGTAGCAGCCAGGAACTATATCTTGCAAACATCTCAGTCTCTCATTGATTTTTCCTCTTCTAACCTGATATATTAACCATCAGCCCTCAATACCCAATTATATTACACTTAAACCTATAATAGTAGAAATTTCGACGATTTTACTTTATTTTTCCTTTTGAAAATATAAACATACCCTTTCTGCTAAACTGTGGCTATCGGTGGCTTGACCTCTTCTAGCTCTAGCATGGACTACTTGCTTTGGCTTTTCCTCTTCCTCAACGTTGGTCTTCACTCTCTTTCCTCTTCTTGAACTCTGTAGTCGCACAAAATAAGAACAAATATTGTCAGAACTTCGGAGTACATGCACAGAAGTCAAGATTAACAGGAAACAGGAGAAATAAGAATTGTTTTATTTTAATTCATTACATTTTTCACCTTAGTCCCACTTTCAGAAACTTGTGGAGATGAGTTCAAGGAACTGCTTTCTGATACATCCGCTGCTCTTCTCTTCGTGCAATCAACAATTTCGCTTTCACTTGCAGGAGCGCCAACGGGATCAGAAACTGGGATAACATTTTCGCTGCTGTTGCTTCTTTGGAACACACCAGATAAATTATCTGCCACGCTTCCAGGAAATTCTGGTGCTTGGTGGGTATATAAATTGTCACTAGAGAAAGGCAAGAAGCTGTGATAATTCAAGCTTGAATTATCTAACATGGTATGGTTGATTTCTGTGAATTGGGTTATGGGTTCCAGGCTTAGATCAATGTCTAAGAAAGGATATGAGGGTCTAAGGCTTTGCGTATCAGCAGAAAAATCAGCCATTGCAGAAATGAAAAAGGTTCGAAGACTTTATAGAGCCGTTGTTCTCTGGAGAGCAAGGTGGGTCTATTCCGGATAATGGCAGGACTGGGAGTTTGTATGTATTTATAGTGTGGGTGGATGCAGTATGCTCCTCGCGTATTTATAGTGTGGGTGGATACAGTATGCTCCTCGCATCGCATACAGGGATTTCAGTTTTACATTTGCTTCTTATTGATACGTGAATTAACGAATGTACGGAAGTCATTAGTGATTATTTTATTAAACAAAAATAATATTTTTAATAATAATAATAATAATAAACTATTTTTTCAGGGAATAAAAAGAAAATTGAGCAGTTTGAGAAGGCCACGTGGCAAGTCCAACCTCTTTGGTTATGTTTCCTGGATGGTCCCACTTCAGGATATATGTCCACTTATAAAGTGGTCACTTGAGAAACTTTACGTGAAAGTTGAGTCTTCTTTCTTTGAAGCATTAAAATAATTGTTCAGTAAAAGTGTACGTTTATAATTTTGAATGAAAGTTGTAATTGTAAACAATTTAATATTTTAAATAATTAAGAAACCGGCTGACTATTAAATCAAATTTAAAAATTAGTTTAACCAATATACAGAAATATTTAATTAAAGCACAAAACCGACTCAACAATTGATTGTTGAAGAAAGTGACACTGTTAGCTTAGTGATTTTAAAATTTCTGAATTTATAAATATCCATTTTAGTATTTCTTAGCCTAGAAATTGAGACTCTGTACAGAACAATAAGTAGCACGTGAATTACAATTGTATAAATAAAATTCTTCTTTTCCTAAACCTATGTACTAGTTCAAAGAATAACAAAAAGGATCACAAAAGACCAGACTTTGTCAGAAAGAAAAGAATACTTTACATCTACTGATTGCTTATCCTTTTTTTCTCTAATAAACAACAATAAATGAGCATTATTTAGCATGGGTCAGGGTCTCACATTTTTATATGTGTGTGCTAAAATCTTCAACGGTCCCATTTTGATTTTTTCTTATCATCCCTTTTTGGTCTTTGAATTTCTGGGTTACCCTTTTCCTCTTTCACTTTCCTATTTTCAATTAATTAATAGCTACTATCATCAGCCACTGCGTTTTATTGGCGAGTGAAGAGCTGCATTTGGACATAAAATGGACATATATCAACAGGCCACAGGAGAGGGACACTCAGGAAGAGCCACTTTGTTAAGTGGTCATTGGCGACATCAACTAGTCCCCAGCCATCATACAACATCTACTCCGACTCACATTTTCTACCAGAAACCTCTCTCGATTATGAAAATTTTGCCGAAAGTTGTGTTGAACAAGTCAGAGATTTTTGGTGCAGCATTTGAATTTCTTACATTTATAAGTTCGTTCTTACATATGTAGGGGACATTCTTGGAGTACTGCTGCTGAAAATCTAGGATGTTGTAATTTAATTATCAACTGTTGATGGTTTTTATTTTCTTGAATTGGACTACACATCTAGACTTTAAGAATAGGTACTAAGACGTACTCAAAGGGACTTCACTTTCAAGAATACCTATTCCACAGCTAACGAGTAGATATTTATCCTATCAATTTGGATCTAGTTTGAAGGACACTTTAACCGTTTATCCCTTATGTATGTTAGCTTAGCTCGTAAGATCTTACGTTAATTTCGTAGGATTAATGCGAATCAATAAATAAGACAAAGAAGTGAAATATACAATATTACAAAACCGAACATCACCTAATGTTTTCAAAACTGATCAAAATCAATTGGGTATGCTTTCATAACATGTGGGATGTGTGTTTGGCTCGTGGAAATTCATTAAATCGAGCTCTAAATCCTTGGAATTACTAGGGAATGAGGCTGACCTTTAAAGGAAGCTAGGAGAGTCCTTAGTCCTTACCCACTCTGGGTTTGGTTTTGACAAATGTTGTTTTCCACCGTCAGAATGTAGCGCTCGTTTCACATTGAAATTCTTTACCACTGTCGGTTGAGTAACTCTGAATCTGCATACCTTTCAACCCCACTAGAAGGCCCTTAGAAACTTATTGATTTGTAAATTTCACATGATTTTAGGGAGAGCCCTTATGATTAGATCTCTCTTCGAATTCTGCAAGCCATGCAGTTGTTAAATTTGAGCAGGCCATCCAGACAGGTTCATTTTTCTTATTCTTATTACGTGATTTAAACTAATGCTACCAACACGCTATGGTAATTTATGACTTGACACAAAAAGGAAAGAGCGTATACTAGAAGTAGAAGAACAAACCTACAAGTACTATGGAAATTTAGGTCTTGCATTGCCCTTATTACCGTACAAAAAATGGGGAATGATTAATTCTAGAGTCAAATAAATATCTGGACGTACGTCTTAACACAATCATGACTCGTGCATCAAATAGAAAAACATGAAGGGTGATCATTTTTGGAACACGTTCATCTATAACATGATATGAGAATATTATGCTCTCAAAGAAAAATTTTAAATTTTTTTCTAATATCTAATAAGAGTTTGGTAAATTCCATATATTATTTTTCTTAAAAATAAGAAATTCAATACGTGAATATGGTAAACGAAAATGTAATACCTATGCCTAATAATGTTCCCTTTTTTGTAGTTGATAACTTTTTGGTGGAGTTACTTTTTGTTTGGTGGGAAGTAGAAACTTGATAGGCTGTTGACTTATTATGAAAACTAGTTTCGAATAGGCTTCACTTTTGCCCATATGCTACTGCTTCTTGCCACTGTCTAGAGGATGAACATTCCGAGCTTTCTTTACCTAAATTCAGATCTAAGTGTTATTCATGTGTTGAGAAATTCATTAATGACGTACGTAAAGAGACGTGATGATCATATAAAATCAGCGCCAACATACACATTTCAATTTTCCTCGTTATGTTGGTGGAAGAAGACTGATTTACTTTCTTATCTAAAGTAATTGTCTACAGAGAAACTGAGTTTACCTAACTAGAAATATTTTTACCTTTAGTTTACTCACATGTTAAGCTATGATAACTAAGTTTTCCACTAAACTGCAGAAGGATTAAGCTAAACCGAGGGAATCCACCGGTTGGGCTGAAACCTGTTGCTCTTTAGATCATAAATAGATTAGTAAATGGGGATGTTCCTTCCCATGTTGCCATGTTGTTGTTCATGTTATAAGTCTCAATATCCTTACACAGTTTTATATACAGGTGTGTTTATTCCTCTATTAATTTAAATTTAAAGTTTAAGATTATTATACTAACTGGAACATGTTGTGGTATTTTGTGTAAGGAAGTCTATTATAATTTTAATAGTTTCAATGTATTGTTTGTATTCAGTAGTGGTATAGACATATTAGAGTGAAGATATCACTAATTTAATATGAAGATATAGTTTATAAATTGTCATTTATCACCTATTTTATATATATCAAATTTATGATAAATTGTGTTTTCTTTTCATTATCATTGTCATCTCACCCAATCATTTCCATAGCAATTTAGATTTCATGATCTCTAACTATGAATCCGTTAAGCAAAATATGATCAGACAACAATAGGTTTATAATCTAAACAATATCAAATGCAAATTTCACTTTTCACTTTTCACAATTTACCAATGTTCCTATATTCTTTTACAATTCCTAATAAATGTTTCTATATTCTTTTACTCTTTCTTAATGATGGTTTCTTACTCATTTTCAAAAATTTACTTGGAAGATATTTAGAATTAGAAAGTGCAAGTGATGTGCGTCGAACACACTAACAAATAAAACTTAACTTTGTACGGTTAAATTCATAATAGTGGTGAGAAATGATCGTATCCATAAAGACTATGCATTTAGCTTTTGTACTGAATAAACCCCTAAACATGCACTATTCGAGAAAAAAGTATTAAATTTAAATTATAATACAAATAGGAATTAAAAGAAAAAAGTATAAGAGATGTAATTAATATCATTCACTTTCATCTTCACTACTATTATGTATAATTTGGGTCAAGTATTTTTTTGAGGTACTTATCATGCTTGGCTAACTTTTTTCGAGTGTATTGTAATTAACCCTTATGTGTCTTGTTTTCCTCTTGAAGTTGTTGAATGAATGTTTTACTTGATGAGGTTGAAACATTTGGCTTAGGGCCAAAGTCAAGACCTTTGATACAACCAAAACGTGTACCAAGCATAATATTGCAAATGTCTTCTACATTGACCTTATTCCCCTCAGATATAGATTTATATAACAATTCTTGCATCTTATTCTAAAATTAAACAAACCAAAATTCAATTCAAATATTATTAGTTACTACTATATAAATATATAAACTTAAATATTAAACAAATTTTTATACTTACATAAATATTTTCCACTTACCTTTCTTATAGTGAGTGACTTTGTATAGTGTGATCCTATCACACTCTTGTCTATGTAATTCCTTCTCACTCTATTTTATGAAAGAAAAATACAAGGCATAATAAATAATATAGTGTTTATTTATATAATTATAACTTGTAAACAAGGATCTTACATATTCATTTTGAAAGACTACAAATGATTTAGACCCTTAATTGTGAGGTGTTTTCATTTAGACCATTGCCTTCTCATAATTTTCCTAAATAAAGAAAAAAAAGATTAGGTAGTTATTAAATCATCTAACAAGATTAATGGAAGAAAATGTGAAGGGAAAAAAACAAATAAGAACTTTGGGAGAGGTCTAATAATCACAAAAATTATTTCAATTTTCTTGAGACATTCATTCCGAAACATGACTCCATGCCTTTGCATCAGAAGGAAAAAATTTATAAGATTGATGCAAACTATGACGATGATCCTTGGTCCTTTGTTTCAACAATGAAGTGATGCAGTTTGAAACATTAGGGCTCTTGATATCGACAATATTCAATTTCAATTGTGAAAAATAAGTAAAAGTATAATTAATCTTAAAATAAGTGAAAGAATATTGCATATAGTTAAATAAACATAAAATTACCGTAACTTTATCCAAAGAATTTTCAAGCAAGTTGTATTCCTTCAAGTTCTTAACATGCTTCAGACAAGGGAGTTCTGTTCTCTCAATAATCCCAATTCACTTGAAAATTTCGCAAATTGGATCTTGTCTATAAGACGACCTTACGAAGTATTAATCTTTATTGACATCTTGTTATTCATTACAACATTTATTTGTTGCAATTCACAACCTCTAGTTATACTTCTACATCTTTTTTTAATATTGACATTGAAACCTGACAATAAATCAACAATGATAAGAAAAAACACATTAAAAATGTAAATATATATTTGAGAATAAGTCTATTTGTAGGTTTTAAAGATTAACAAACCTGCAGATCCTACTGTACTAGTTGATTCATTGTTGTTTGAGGAAGAATGAGATTGTGTATGACTAATTTCATTGGTGGTTGAGGTAGAATGTTGTTATTAGCTAGGAAATGGATTGACATCACCAATTAATTGATCTGGTTGATTTTGCAAATCCCTCTGGTCTACAATTTCCATACCTTCCACCTTCTTTCTTTTATTTTTACCAGGTGCCATTATATTGGATATCTATAAAAAAAATTTAGTAACATTATAGTACATCCAATCATCATTATCAACATACATTCAATCATAAACATTAATCTCATTAATATAAGTCAATCATCAACAATAAGCATTAATATAACGCAATCATCAACAATACGCATATTGACATAACTCAATCATCAACAATACACATTGACATAAACCAATGATCAACAATACGCATTGATATAAGTCAACCATCAATAATATGCATTAATATAACTCAATCATCAACGATATGCATTGACATAACTCATTCATGAACAATAAACATTAACATATGCAAATCATCAATAATACACATTGACATAAGTCAATCATCAACAATATGCGTTAATATATGTCAATCATCAACAATATCTATGCCACATCAATGGTTTTACCTATTAATAATATATGTGCCACATCAAAGGCGTTACCTATACTTTTGAACTCATCAATTATTAAAGAACTAAGTGAAATCCATTCATAAAACTCAACCATATGTAGAATAACCAAGAAAAGTTGTCAATCCTTTTATATACTAATAGTGCACAACAAAGCAAAATAGATAAACCGTTAAGGCTTACACTAACAAATCGGGAAAATGACATTTAAACTTATAAAAAACAACATAAACATTGTAAATAAGAAGAAACGCTGGGAAAATGACTTTGGAGATGTTGGATAATCACTCATGCACACAAATATCTCACTTGCCTACAAAATTGTTCCAACATTCTAAAGAATTTGAAATTCAAATTTTCACTTGGAGACTTGTATCGGAATTTAAAGACATCTTACATGGTTTGAGCTTATTGATTGTTGATTTGCATGTACGAGTATATATAGATGTATATGATTGGTACATAAAAAGAATTATACATGTAAATATATATGTATAGCCACTACTATTTACTAGATCAATGATGATTTTATAATTTTTAAGTAGAACATTTGTAAAGATGGTCTAAAAAAGTTAGGAAACTATCTTAGAATACATTGTATTTTTTTAAAGGTGGTATGCAAAAGTTAAGAACCTATCTTAGAATACATTGTATTGAATCTTTTGTATTAATAAAAATATTCTTTGTTTCAAGTTGAATGAATATATTGGTCCATGCACACGCTAGGCACCAAACTGAGGTAAAAAAGTACCTTTCCATAACCAATCTACTAAATAACTTGAAATAACCAAGGAGTTAGATCCTTACTTATATCATTCTAGGTACATATATTTCACAACATTCCTAGTAAACAATCTAGAGATCGTAATTACACTTCAAACTCTTCTTCAAACATTAGAAATTAAAACAACTTGAAAACACTCTTAAATACAACTCTAAGATCATACCAAATATTCAGTCATAGAAAATAACAAAAATTACAAATTATAGTATAACGTTAGAAAGTATAATATTGTATGCTTAAATTTAATTATTTAAATTATAAGTAAAACCTTCAAGTTTTCCTCTTAGTTCCTCTAGTAATCATGAGCTTGCTCTCTTTGACTTCCATTTTATGTTTACATTCTCTTAAATTACTATGTCAAAATTATTATTTTTAGGGAAAAAACATTCAAGTGGTTAAATGCCACTGTGGATATTGTGTTATCTTGCTTAGATTGTCTTTACTTTTTCAATATTATGGTTTAGTTAAATTTTAAATCGTTTCTAATGTTTTTAAGCAATAAGGGTTAATTGAATTACATGTTTTGATTAACTAATCCTAAGGAAAGATGGATATTAGTATAATATCAAATATAAAATTGATGAAATAATTATTTTTGTTCCAATGATCAATGTGGTTCTAAGTAGGGATGTCAATCCCGGCCCGGCCTGGCCCGGCCCGTTTTTGGCCCGGGTTTGGCGGGCCATGGGCGGGCCGTGAGCCGACCGTGGTTTGCCCGGACCAGGCCGCGGGCTGACCATGGTGG
>JANQBM010000007.1:13518201-13550274 GCA_025594535.1 Erythroxylum domingense | reverse complement strand
GCGTCGTTTTGTCTAAAACGACGCCGTTTTGTAATTTTTTATATTAAAAAATATAAACGGGCCGGGTTTGGCCCGGCCCGCCCGTGGCCCGCCGGGCCGCGCTATCCCAGCCCATGCGAGTCACGGGCCGGCCCGCTGTTTTTTGGCTGGGCCGGGCCCGAACCACCCTTGACCCAGGCCCGACCCGGCCCATTAACATCCCTAGTTTCAAGGGTTAAAGCAATCGTAAACCAAGGTTTGTTTTATTAATAACTCTCATTTAATTACTTCCATTATTTTCTTTATAGCAAAATTGATCAAAGCCCCACCCATTCTATTAATTATTTTCTTTCATAACGATTAGCAAACAAGAAGTCCCTGTGAGATCAATCCTACTTCCCTCTGTTATATTTGTTTAATTTCAAAATTTAGAAATAAATTTAGAGTACCAACGATAGTTTCACCACCTGGTACATTTGTATTGAGGTATTGTATTCTTTATACTCAATTATGGTGTTCCTAAATAAAAGTGAAGTTGTTGTTTAGGTGTGGTATAGTTTGTAATGAGTTATGGTATTGCTTCTGCTAATTTCTAATAGGATATTCACAAAGTTAAGGTACCATTAATATGCCAGAAGTTAACTGATAGTTTTTTTTACATTTTCTTGGTACAAATTTCACTTTGTAATGGTGGGTTTTTTTAAAAGGCTTATATGATTTGCAACATGGAGATATGGTATTTGAACATTAGACTCAATATTTTAAATTTTATTAGTTAAAGTATTTAACTAGGGAAATTGTATTAGTGGAGATGGATGATAACTCTACAAAATGCCCATAATTCATTTTCGTTGCTAACAAATACATCTTTACAGAAACTCAATCTATAGTCAATAAAAACATATTGGAAAAAATAGCAAAATTAAACTTTATATAAAATTTTAAATAAATAAATAACTTAATCCTTACATCATACCACAAATATTGCTATATCAATTACAAAATGATTATGTATTACATAAACTATACCACTAGATAATACAATGGATACTAGCTTATGATAATAATCTCAAGTGAACAAACCAAAATAAACTATAGACAATTTTATTACTATTGAAATGGAGCTTAAGTAGATTGATCTAATTAAGGTGTTAGGATTGCCTATTGTTGGAGAAATGGGCCTTATATATGGTGGTTTTCAGTGAGGTGATAGGAATTTTTATTATGAAAAATGGAGCTTAAAGGGGATCTTCTAGTTAAGGTTCCGGGGAAAAGCATACGAGAAGACAAAAGAGCATACGATGCTACAATTATCTTCCTCCATCATGATTAAAACCAAAATGTCAGTAACTATTCATACACAAACCTAATTTTGTGGACATATACTAATCCAACAAGTTACTCACTTATTATATGCAAATATGTAGGATTTGGTGATATGATCATGTTTGATGCCACTTATCTCATAAAATGTTCTGTCCAAACCAATTTCTAAGCAAATCTCTATTAGAAACACAATAGGTTGGCATCTAAAAACATTATATAGGGAGAGAAAGAGGGGACTTTATATGCCAACTACTTTGCTATATAGGCATATAAAAAGTAAAGGGGGAGATTTAATAAAGATTTGGATTCTTTTTTTTAAGGTTCTTTAAGAAAGAAATGGAGGAAGAAAATATAAAGATAGATTTAAGGGGGAGTTATTTTAGGAATTCTCAGGTAAGTTTAGTAAATACAAATTTGTTGATGTAATTATTATATTATGAAATTACACAACTATCCTTACCATTATTATATCTATTAAATGTTGAGTTGGCAATTGATGGTCATGAATGGCCTCGGATGGCCATCGACTGTCGATTCCCTGTTGAGTCTATATACAAAGTAGATGTCCTTTTATATATTTAGGGATTTAACCATCAGTGTGGGAGAATTTTTGTTGTTCTTATTACTTGAAGAAAAGTCTCTCTCCTTCACTTAATAAAACATTTATTTAAAAAACAATATTTTCAAAAATCTTCTTTGATGATCTACTTGTGTAGAAAACTATTAATCATCCATTCTTTCCTTTATTTTTTAACTTGCTTTTTTCTCATTTTGATTTTCTTTTTTGATCACGAGGTGGTTACTGATTTATCCAAAACCAACATTTAAGTCCTCAAGCTGATAAAATAGGAGTTTTAATGGGGCTAGCTCCTATGAAAACAACTTGCTCAGTCTGACATTTGATATTATAAGGAGCATGACATTCACGATTGGGGTGTACCCAACCAAAAATATCACAAATCATCAATTTTTTCAATTGAACTACAATGGATATACTATTAATCTTTCTACTAAAAACTTTTAGCTTCACCTTTAATATTTTCACCATCTTAACATTATAAATAACAACTAATTTTCTATTTATCCTTGAGTTCTCCCATTGGTAGTTATTCATAATAATGTTCTCAATCACTCTTGTAGTTCCTCAAAAGTTTTAAAACTTATAATCTTGCTCGAAGATGCATTAAATAATTATTTAGTTGGGTATCTCAATCCACTATGAAATATTTACATATTTAATCCCAAATTGAATCCATAGTGTGGGCACTTTATCTATAACTCCTTCCATCTCTCCAAAGTTTCATATACGTCTCTCTTTATAATTGATTTTATGAGAAAATGTTGTTCATAAGCCTTGTTGTTCATGTTGAAGGAAAATACCAAGTTAAAAACTTATATGTAAGCACATTCTAAATGGCAATAGGACTCAAAGTTAAGGATTTCAATCATAATTTAGCTTTATCTTTTAATGGAAGAGGGAGTAATATTAGTTGAATGGCATATTTTAAAGGTCTATTAACCTTAAAAGTATTGCAGATTTCCAAAAAGATAGCCATATATGCATTGTACTTATTATGTCCTAAGTAATGCCTCTACTTGTAATTTTAGTACTTGGAATGTTTTTGGCTTCATGCTTTACCTCAAAGTTATTGGCCTCCACTTGTGGCTTAATAAAACTAGACTTTGTCCTAATGAATGATGGATTAACATAATCTCCTGTTGTGAAAATATCTCCTTATCCTGGTATTATATTTGGTAGTAGCATTCTCATAATTTTCAATTTTTTGAAATTCTGTAAACAAATACAAAATTAAAAAAGAAAATGTTTTTGAATAAATAACATAAACACAAAAGAAAAATATTATGATTATATTAATAAAAATAAATTTTTTCTAATATTAATATTTTAATCCCCAAAAATGATGCTAAAAATTTGATTAAGATTTTATATTTCTAAAAGATAATACTAAAATAAATCAAAAAATCAAGTGAATTTATCATTTTATAGTATAGTTTTAGTGAGACTTCAGTGTTAATCTCATAACGACTGTAACTACTATACTAATCATTTTTATATTATGTAATATAATAAAACGAATGATTAATTTAAAGATATGATTAAATAAACTAAAATAAAAAATAAGAATCATCGAATCAAAACAATAGATAAGAATAAACAATTAGCAGAAAGCTAAGATCTAGATGAAGAATACTCTTAAACCTTTCATATGCTTAAATTTATTTTGATTTAATGTTTAATTATAGTTTTATGGATCGATAGGAATTTTAAAGTTATATCTATATTATTTCTTAAAATATATAGTCCATATTTTTAAGTTGATTGATTAAAAGATTTCTCTAATCAAACCTTTAAGAATGCATTAGTTCTTTCCATAAATTCTCATAAAATATTTGACTCTAACTCAGGAGATTTATATAGTCTTATCTTTAGGATTCCATGCGCTCTTAATTATATAAATATTAATACTAACACAAGTTAAGAAAATGATACCAAATTATCCCTCTATTGGCTTAATAACTCCTTTATGGCGTGTCTAAGAGTTTACCTAGTGAACACGAGTTTAAAGTAAATAAACACGATTCTATATTTAGGTCATGTTATAGAATATAGGTCCTTTTTTGAATTGTGCTCTTCATATAACAAATTATCCTATGAAGGAGAATACACTAAGGCGGAACATAAAAGAAACATAGGATCATGTTCCTTTATATGCCAATTTTTAAAGAAGCCTAATTCCACAATAACCTACTCTCAGTTGAACATGGTACCATGTTATTATTTTATTAGTGAACATGGGACTATGTTCAACTCATATTTCTCTAAAATCAATCTAAAACTTTTCCAACTGGGCACTAACTTGTCTAAATTCACTCTTTTATTGGAGAGTTAAAATAAGATATATCAATAAAATATAAACTAAGTTAATTAATAAGTCTTATAAAAATCATCAAAATATAATCTAAATGCTCTCAAAATAATATTAAAAATATAAAATAATTAGCTCTTATCAATTACTTTGGAAATATCATCAATAACTTACGAATTATTAATTTTCGCCTAGTGAGCAATGATTGACTAGTGTATCATTTCATAAGTCAATCAAATTCTTGAATGGAGTTTATACGGTTGATATTTGATTAAAGAATGATGTTATGAAAAGCAATTGCTAAGTGTTATTAGACAATACTAGCGAAAATGTTATTGAAATATAGAAAATTTCTTCTCTTTCTGATAGTCTCTTAATCACGAGGTTTGGAGAATTTGGTGAGATGGAACAAGTTGAAATACAAGTCAAATATCCATGGAAACTGAGCAATTGAATTACAAAAAAAATCCCCACTGGCAAATGGTTCAATACTGAATGGCAAGATGAACTCCTAGCCACTGATACAGCTATTTCATCTTTAACTAACTCTGAAGAAGCTCAAGTGGCGGCTCTAAATAGTATCCATCCTCACTCCTCTGTTTTAATATGTTAGATGAAGGGATTATGCAGAAGATTGTTGTAAATGATGTGGGGACTGCCAGTGACGTAGGGACTGTCAGGCCTTTCCCCAAGAATAATAGGCCTATAGTCCATCTCGATCCTACTGGATTAGACAACTAGGAAAAATGAAATTTCACTAAATGACAATTCAGTTGTTGTGAATGAGGGAGTTATCTAAGACTGTATAGTTGAAAAAAATCCTATAATGGACACAATAACTCCCAATTCTGAAGTTGAAGAATTTAAAGTTCCCTCTTCCAACTCTCATATGCGTTCTGTTAGAAAAAAAAAGGAAAGCAACAGACTAAAGGGGACTCCCCGTCTTATGTCAATACTAGTATGGAATACTAGAGGGTTGAATGAGCCTTAAAAGAAAGAATTGAATAAGCCTAGAAAAAAGAATGTTGTGAAGGAGCTTATGAAGGATAAGAGACCTTCTCTTTTCGGTCTCCTGGAAACAAAAGCAGAAAATCCTCGCTTGATTTTTGGTTCACATTTTGTGGGTGCATATTGGGGGCTATTTTCAAACTATAGCTCACATTTTAATGGCATAATTCTCTGATTCTATAGTACTGATCTGCTAGAAGTTAATGTGCTAGATGAAACTAATCAACTGTTACATCTCCAATGTCAAATTAAGAACTCGACTATTTTAGTTTGAGTTCTCTCCGGTTTATGCATCCAGCAACTTCGATTTTCAACAAGAACAACTTTGGTTGAAACTTTAAAATTTACAGCTTCGTATACGCAATCCTTAGCTTGGAGTTAGTGACTTCAATTGTTCACTTAATTCTTCTGAAATTGAGGGTGGCGGGAACTTTCATTTTGGATTGACAAAAGAATTATCCAACTTTTTATTGAATATGGATCTGGTTGATCTTAGCTTCACTGGTAGATTTTTGACATGGTCTAACAATCAACAACGAAGCATATTAATTAAAAAAAAACTTGACAGGACTTTTGTGAAATATGTATCGTTACAGCAATTTCCAAACTCTTTTGTCCACTTTAGCGAAATCTTGATGTCTGACCATTCTTTTATGCTTATATAGAGGCTGAAAGATTGTCCACAATTGGGAACTCCCTTCCGATTTTTTAATGCTATTACAACTATGGAGGATTTGAAGTTAATGGTTTCAAATCCTTTCAATTTATGTAGAAGCTCAAATGGGTGAAGTATGGTGTGAAACTATTTTTATGAAGTAGAAATGTTAATCTTCAAAACCTCAAGGAGAAGCTTCAATCTGCCCAGCAATCCTGCTATGATAACCCTTACAATACTGAACTCAAATCTGTTGAAGTGAAGTGCATGCAAGGATATCAGAATGCGCTTTCCTTTCAAAATTTAGTTTTGAAACAAAAAGCCAAATTTCATTGGCTAAAAGATGGTGACTCCAATACTAAAGTTTTTTCATGTTTACCTGTTAGCTCGAAGAAATGTAAATAAAATCTCCAAGCTTCAAAACAGTAGGGGCTAGGAATATGTGGAAATGGTAAACATTATGGAGATAGCCAGAAATTATATCATTAACCTTATGGGGACAACAGACTCTTCCTTTCCAAGTTCGAATGTCTCTCAACTATTTGAGTGTAATATTGATCAAGATATAAAAGAGTTACTCATCTCTCCTTTTGCTACCCATGATGTCAATTGTATACTTTTTAGTTTACACACCTCTAAGTCTTCTGGCCTGATGGATTGACTGCCTTATTGTTCCAACATACCTAGGATATCACTGGCTAACTCTTCACAGAAGCTGCCTTGGAATTTTTTTAGTTTACAAAAATGCTTCATCTCATAAATCATGCTTTCATCTGTCTTGTGCCAAAAAAACAAAACCCTTACTATATGAGTGACTTCAGGCCCATTTCTTGTTGTAGTACTATTTATAAGGTGATATTAAAGCTTCTTGCTGAAAGATTGAAGAGGGTACTCTCGGCTATTGTTAACTCTGCACGAAGTTTTTTTATTCCTAAGAGAAACCTTGGCGACAACATTATGCTTTTACAAGAGCTATTGAAGGACAATCACTCGGGTAAGAAACTTAACGCTTGCTTGATTAAGATAGAATTTTTTAAAGCCTTTGATATAGTTAGTTGGTAGTTCATTCAGTTATGTCTTGAAGCACTTCATCTTCCTTTTAAATTTGTTCAATGGATCATGGCTTGTGTTAGTACTTCTTTAAGCGTGCTTGTTAACGACACTCCTACCACTCCTTTCAAACCTATAAAAGGGATTAGACAAGGTGATCCCCTTTCGCATTATTTATTTACACTTTCTATGGAAGGGTTTTGAAGACTATTAAACAGACTTATATCTTGCAATGGCGACTTCCAATTCCATCATATGTGTAAGGAACTAAGTCTTACTCACCTGTTGTATACAGATGCTCTGATTCTTTTATGTGGTGCTAAGCTTAACTCAATCAATATCATGATGCATGTGCTTGGTTTATTTGCAGAGTGTTCTGGATTAAAATATAATGCCAAAAGGAGTTTTTTTTCAGATGATGTAAGGATCCTTCCTGAAATCAGACGAGCTACGGGACTCAATAATAGTTCAACTCCTTTTAAATATCTAGGGGATCCTATCATGGCCTCTAACCGAAGTTCAATGATTGCTTACCGATTATTGAAAGAATGAAGTCCCGAGTGATGGCTTGAAAAAACTGCTTCCTCTCTTATGCAGCTCAGCTTACACTAATCGTATCAGTTCTTAATAGTCTACATATACACTACGTTGCTCATGTGGCTTTACCTCAAAAATTTATTAAGGAGCTGGAATGAATAATGAAATTTTTCTTTGGATGGGACAGGTCGAAAATTCCCGAAAGCTTCGAGTGAAAAGATAAGAAGTTACTATGCATAAAAACATGGTGGTCTTGGGATTATTCCAATGTCCGGTATGCAGAAAGTTTCAATGTGTAAACGGTTATGAAGGTTATACACCGATCGTAATGCCTTATGGACCAAATGGATACATGAAATCTACTTGAAAATTTATAATTTCTGGTAGGTTGACTACTTTCAAGATGGCTCTTGAATACTAAAATAGATGATGAAACTACAAGATACCATTTATCCTTATATCACACACATAATTGGAAATAGACAAAAAACTTAGATGTTGTTTGATAACTGGATGGAAATTAGTACCCTTATTTACTCTCCTGACTTTCAGAGGCTAAGAAACATAATGCCATTAAATCTAAAAGCTTCTTTGATTATAAATGATGAATACCAGGCCAACTGTAGAGGTTTTCTATCCCTTATGGCCCACCTTTCGCATCTTTCTAATACAGCCAAGGAGGATAACATCACCTGGAAATTAAATTCAAATGGTGTTTTCTTTAATCATTCATGTTATAGAGTCCTTTCTAATAGCTTAATGGTGGTCTCGTGGTTCTCCCTTCTATGGTACAATACCATCAGTCCCAAAGCAACCTTCATCACTTGGTTAGCTATCAAGAACGACTCCAAAATATGAATAAATGGCATGGTAGGGTTGATGAATTATGTGTTCTTTGTAATATGGCTTCTAAGGACCGTGACCATCTATCTTTCCAATGTAGTTAGTCTAAAACCATTTGAAGTCATATTATGAACTTCTTCCCTGCTCAATGTTGCATATATGACTGGGAGTTTGCATTGCATTGGGTCATTAGCAAATTAAAGAACTCCAAATGCTGCTCTTTTCACAGTTGCCTTCTCTATGTCCTTATGTAGCATTTGGAAAGAATGAAACAGTCGCAGATTCACTGACACAAAGGAAGAGAAATATGAGCTAGCCGATACAATTATCAACCTAATACGAGCAGGCATTTTTGCTAAAGATGCATATAAGTACCTTTCTATGGACATGAAGAGCAAATGGCAACTTTAATTTTCTGATGTATTTGATCTTATCTTCTTTTTGCATTCTCTTTTAGATCCTTTATAATATAAAGTACTAAAGTTTTTTTCTCTGAACTCATGGAAATGTTGTAATAGTTTCATCTATAGGAGTACACCATTAATTTTTCCAAAAAATAGGCTCAAATTATTCAAGTGAAAGTCAACTTAAGCTTAAATCTAAATGACCTAAGTCAATTAGTCCAAACCACAGGCCTGTAAATCCTTAAAGCTTTGGTTGTTTTTTTATATTTATGCTTTTGTTTTTCTATTTTTATTTTCAAATTTAGTTTTAAAACACTTGCTTATTTGAGTTTTGGTTTCAATTTTTTATTTTGACTTATTCCAGTCTTTAAATTTTATGAAAACCATACAAAGTGATTTTGTATTTTGTTTATATTTTTTAATCCGATTTACTATTAACTAAATATATATTATTTAGTTACTTAACATATTAATTATTAATAAGAATTATGAATAATTAAATTTAATATTATATATTAAATTAATTATGAATAAAATTTATAAATAACTTAATTTTAGTTAATAATAAGGTTACACTTTTGTGATTGAAATGTCGCAGGTTCAAGTCACGAAAACAACCACTTTGTAAAAATATAAAGGGAAGGCTAAGTATAGTTAATGTCCCTCCCCTACCCTCACAAAGGGGGAGCCTTATGCACTAAGATTCGTTGACTTTTAATTTTATTTTATTTTGTAATTAAATTAAATGAAATTAATTTAATAAGTATTAATAAATATAACTAAATTTAAAATGTCTTTAAAATCTATAAATTGCAAATAAATTTTAATTTAATAATTAAAATATATTTAAATTAAATATTAATTTACAAATATTGTTTAATTTTAAATTATTTATTTTAACAAAATAAATAATTTGTATTGATGATTTATGAATAAATATTATATAAGAGATTAAAATAAATTTAATTATTTAAAAATAATTTATCATTAATTTTTGTCTAATATGTAATTATCATTAGTAATAAAAACATAACTACATTGACATTAATAATAAAAAAAGTTCTTATTTTATTTGAAAGAAAAATAGAAACTAAAAACATAATACGAAAATTAAAAATTGCAATAGAAAAATAGAAATAGAATTAATCGTATTATGTTAATTTTTTTAATTCCCTCACTCCGTTTGATCTTCCAAACCTTATCTACTCTATCCAATTTTTTAAATTAAAGCATTAAGATCCATTCTAAGCATTTCATTTTTGTCAATTTTATTTCAAGACCTATAATCCATTATATGAATTTCTTTTTTCAAAGCCCTAAGAATAGTCTTTACACATTTTCTCTATTTCAAAAACCATACCACCAAGCTCTATTCATTTTATCTTATTTTCAAGTCCTAGGTAAGACTACAAATTTTTAGGCATCCTAGGAAAGACCACAAATTTTTTAGGCATCAAACCACCTATTCTCTTACTCGACATGTTTTCGTAGATTCATACTTATTTTAATTTTATTTTAATTTTCTCACATTTGGAAACCTCATCATACATAGATAATTGCTTAGTCATTAAAACAAGGTGTCTCACACTTTTTATATTTTCTAAATCACCTGTCAAACAATCTTTCTAGTTTGGTATTATAGTTTCTTTCCTTTATCTATGTTTTTTCGTAATAAGCTCAATTGACAACTCCATTACATATCATACTTTCTTTAGTCATCACATTTTTTATAGAACTTCCTCTGTGGGCCTTGGTGTATAAGTTAAGAGTATCAAAATTTTCCTTTAGGTATTACTGAAGGTGCAGACATTCTTTGTGATTCTTAACAATATCTCCGACTTGGATATGATTGTGGTTGAATGTTAGTTGTCAGGTTGTCAGTTAGTTAGCAGGCGATAAATGAAATATTTTCCCTAGTTAGCGGGGAAGTCTCAGGTAGTCAAATGTCTCAAGATCCTAGCCTTTGATCGTGCCTTGACCTAAACCATTTCTTGTTCCTGTATAAGCTCAGCATGGGCGGAGTTACAGAGGGACAAGCCCCTGCACCAGCCCCGGTTTGTCCCTGGTCGAACATCTGGTGGTCGCCGGTGATTTGAAGAGCTTGTACGTGGCCGGCAACAATGGTGGAAACACGATAAGCGTGAATCCTTCTTCTTCTTCTTGAAGAAATACACAATAAGAGTAGTAGCAGAGGCTTTGCTTTGCATTGCAGGGGATGAGTGTGCACTTGCACCCAATAAATTGCATCTTACTAAAGTAATTATTATGGCAAGTTGAATCGTTATTTCGGCTCAGACCACCTTAAAAAGCTGCGTTTTCAGGTATGGGAAGTAGCGACGGAAGCATTGCGTTTTGGAATATTTATTTCTATCAATTTCATTTTATTAAATTAGTTCTTAAACTATTAATTTAATATTAAATTTTTGTTAATTAAACACAAAACTGCGTATTATTCAATCTTTTCAAATTTTCCAAATTAACAAAACTTCTATTGGATGTTTAAACTATTAATTTAATATTAAATTTTTGTTAATTAAACAGAAAACTGCGTATTATTCAATCTTTTCAAATTTTCCAAATTAACAAAACTTCTATTGGATTTTATTGGCAGTTTTTAATTGTTAAAAAATTACCTCTAAGCTCTCCTAATATTCGCCACATAGTTCATTTTTAGTGTGTAAAAATTTATTTAAAATTTAGTGAAGGAAAAATATATAAATTCTTTAAAAATATTGTTGGAAGTATTAAATGACCAAAATGTTATTTTCTCCTATTTGAAGTCATTCTTGATTGATTTTAGGGAGAGATATTACTTTTCACCGCCAGTCCATTACTGTCTAATCAGCCCCGACTCGAGGACATTCTTGGCTCTGCCAGTGAGCTCAAACTTTTGTCCTTTTGGAAGACTCATTTGGATGCTATTTTACTCTCGAAACAAGCCTCAACCTGCCAATTTATTCTCCCTGCTATTGTTCTTAATGCCTACGAAAGTTGGTGATTATATTATAGAAGTATGCACACTCGTGGCACAAGCTGATAATGCTACAGATAATAAGTGGCCTTTGTCCTTAAAACCCTTCTCTAGGGACTCGGATTCCTTAAGGATGAGAAATATGTGGGGAAACCAAGGTAGACCTATTGGATAACTATCATATCCTTCTATATATATTAAGATTAGGTGACCCCTAGTATCTCAGAGAGCTTGCTTTCTTAGACTTGCACTAATGAATTCTTACTACGATAATATTAAGAATGATATGAAGTTTCCTTTTAATGATGTTATTAGTAGAACCATAGGGAACATAAGTTTATGCCCAAATCAAATGCACCGTTACGCTTGGGGCTTAATCTCTTGCTTTATAGTGGCTTGTTACCTGAGCCCTCGATAACCTTACTTCATTACATACATCAAATCAGGTTCGCAAGTAGTAAGTATTCAGAGTAGTTTACCCCTAATTTTTATACCGAAGATGGGTTTGTCTCTATCTCTTTAGGGAATACAGAAATGGAAAAAAAAATGGGTGTTCTTAAGCTTAAGTAAAAACTGGTAGTCATTCTCAAAAAAATAAAAGGTAGCCTGTGGGAATTCAACTCTTTATATGGAACGTAAGTGATAGCTAGTAAATTTAATATATAAGCACACAGAATTAATCGTTGATAACTAAATAAAACTAAAGTGATTCATATTAGTTCTACAAACAAATGGAATTAATTATATTAATCTTAGCTAGAAAAGAAATTTAAAAAAAGAAAATTGAGTGAAGATAATTAAATTAGTAAACCAAATAAAACAAAGTAATTAAATAAACTAACTAAATAAATTAATTTAGAGTTCCCTAAATATCACATGCAAATGATTATTTAGGTTTAAATAATAATTAACATAATGTATCAATGCCCTTCATTGAGACACACAAGTATATCTGACTTGGTAGCTATCTTCTGTCAATGCATACTATAACCTAATCAAACTCATTAAGCATAGTTGATTTATTTGTTTATAATTAAATTTTGAGATAACTTCATTTTCTAATGCTAAAGTATTTATTCTTCTAGTCTATCAGTTTATCATATTATCTCTACGATTGAATATATAGTGGTCAATCACAAATCTAGCAATTAAGATCAAAGAGAATAAATTCAACCAATAAAATAATCAAAACATGTATAACCAATTGAGTGAATCCTTACCAGCTACATCCCTTAATTTCAATAAAGAAGTATAATTAAAAAAGTATGAATAATAAATTTCATTATAAAAGAAAAGGTTATAAAATAGAGTTGAGAAGTTATCTTTGACTTATTGAATCCTTGCTTCAAATCTTCCTTTAATGAATAGAAAACAAAAGCTATGAAAAACTAAGGTAGAAAGATGTCCAGGAGAAATATGAGAACTCCCCCAAAAAAACTAAAGGTAGCTATATATCTAAGAAAAATATAACATAAGTCTAATAGAAATCTATTAGAAGTTCCCTAGATTAAGTATATTATTAAGTATCCATAGTTAGGATTACGAAAATAGAGCTTTAGATGACTTAAACTTCAAAATTCCACAATCTCATAATTTATCTCTGAAAACTAGCATCTGTTAGATATTCAAGACTAGTTATAATCTTGTTTTACTTCTTTTACTCTTTGCTTGTTTGTAACTGGCCCTAACATGCTTCATAACAAATACTAGTTTTGTACAATTTCTCTCTATAAAAGAAGATTCTAGAACTAGTTGTACTCCATGTTTGATGTCAGCCTAGCACTATATCCTAGTTCCTAATACCTTTGTAAAAGATATGTGTCCGTTCTTTAGTCAACATCAGCGTCTATTATACTATGCTTCCTCCAACTTCTCTACTTTTCAACATCTTCAAGTTAGAATTTGTTCCTTAAGTCTTCTACAAAGTTATTTTCCTCGAACTTACTTTTCTAATGACTTTAAAATCACCTCAATTAGAAAACTTTGAAAAATATTACACTAAATCTTACGTTTATCTTTCAAACTCATCACCTATAAGACAAAGAATTAAACATAGAAAAATATTATAAAATTCATATAAAACCTATTAAAAGGGTGTCAAACACCAAGTAAATAAACCCCAAATAATGTGTAAAAACCAACCTATTAAATCCTAGATAACTCATTATTTGTACTCAAGCAACTAAACCTTAACTACTATCGTAGACTAAACTAACACAAAAATAATACCACTTTTGTAGGTGCAGAATGACAATTAGCATATATCACAAACTTGTAAAACTCTAGATGTTCCTAATTGAAGAGTTATAGTCTCCTGAGAATTTACCTAAATATTACATATAAACATTAACCTAAACACATATACATTAGTTAATTTCAAATTCAACAGCACAAGATATACACATTCAAGGTTCTAAAGAATTGAAAAGCCTTCAACATATAATATTTTAGAAATAAATTTCAATATAAATAAGACAAAGTAGATACTATTCCAGATCCTTTATCAAGCTCAAATATTGTGAATTAATAAGTCCTCATAAGATATCGCTAATTCACACAATTGTTTGAAATTTAGGTGAGCTACTTTCATTATCCTATTTTTATGAAATTAAACTTACCATAAGTTTGAAAGTCATCTAACCTCCACAACTAAAATAGATCTACAAAAGGAAAAATCAAAAAGAACTTTGTTAAAGTTGTCATGGGTTAAGAGGTTAAATAGGCTAACAAACAAAAAAAAAGGAATAAAGAAGAATAAAAATATTTACAATTAATAGAGCAATACAAAATAAAACTATAAAAATATCAACATCATTCTACTAACTCCTCATATTCATACAAAAAATTGTTTCCTTTGATACTTTTCATAGCTAAAAATCCTTGCCAACCAACTCTAAACTTTTTAATTTTTTTTCTTTCTTTCTTTTTTTGAATTGACATGAAATTTCCCTTTTCAATACCATTTAAAGACTCTTTATTACTCCCTTACACATATTTTCTTATATCGTACTCTAAAAAACCACTTAGCCTAAGATTTGAATCACACCCTAACATTTTACAAAGTGTGTAAGTAAGCCCATGTCATTATTTATGATATCATGTTACATCTTAACTTTTTTAAAATGATACTATTAATACCCTAAACAATATCATATTTAGTTTTTTTAATTACTAGCATCTGGACTGTCAATTTATCCTATATGGTGTCACATTTGGATAAATTTGGACCTATCAAATGGCTATTAGTATGATTTTCATCTTAACATTTCATAAAGATCTAAATAAGTCCTTATCATTATCTCTATTATCAGTTTTGCACCCTATTTATGGTGTAATAGGTACTATTTTAGTAATATTGAGATGCAAAGTGGTACTCAAATAAGAATAGGTGCTTACTTAGACTTTTATGAAATATTGAGTTGTAAATCAAACTTTCAGTCAAAACCACATCAAATGACAAGCAAAAACTCTACTAATCATAAACTCTGAGTAAATTCTTATTTTTCTTTTAACTCAAGGTTCTTTAAGAAAAGGTACTAAGAAAAAGATTAAAGTATATAATAGACTCAAAGAGGATCAGTAATGGATTAATGTATAAAAAGTTAGGAATTTGACTTAAACTCAAATCCTAAGTACCTTTATCATTTTTATGCTTAAATAAATCTTAATGTAATCTAAAAAATATGAAATTCAAATTTAGAAATTTAAAATAAAAGAAGGTATCTATTTGATGCATTTTAGTTTTAACCGTAAGCACAAGGTGTAGTTGTAGTTAGCACTAGCGAGTATAGGTCAATCTTGTGAGGAATAGAATTACTAGTAGTTATAATCTTTCTATTATCTAGTCTAATAAATTATGGTGATGATAATTAATCAAATTCAAAATCTAAAAATATAAACTAAAATAAATCAACATAATTGACTAATTAGAACAAAGATTAAACTAAGAAACAATCAAAGAAGGCAGGGGTATATGGAATATGAATTCTCCAGGACTTCTTATAAAATCATAATTTCACTAATAAAATTAATTTATAGTTCATTGTACCGTAGAAATCCCTTAGTTATGATAATATATTTCTCAAGACTATTAACAAATAATCTTATGTTGATTAATTGAAATCTCTTTCTAATTAATACTCTTAGAATTCTATTGAGTGATTGGCGAATTTTATTATTCATTTTGACCCTAATCTGAAAGATTTATATTTACCTATTTCTAGGTTTGCATACAACTCCTTCAAATTATGCTAGATCTATTCATACAAAGAATTTCTCAATCTTAATTGTATGAAACCACACAAGAATCAACATGCTAGCAAGAGTAATTAAAAACATATAACAAACTAAAGAATTAATTAAATTAAAGTTAAACCACTACAAGGTCTATCCCGATATTCTTCTAATCTAAGTACCAATAAACGATTACTTCCTAATCATAGAAGACATAACATCAAAACTAAAGAAAAACTAGAAAATAAAAAGAAACTCGATGACACCCTTTTAATCTTCATGAAATATACTTTAGATCGATGAAAATCCACTCTAAATATATTTCCTTGCTTGTTCTTTATTCTCTTTTTCATCCTAGGTTTTCAATTTGTTTTTCGTTGAGCTTTTTTTCTAATTTTTCTCTTAATTTTATCTTTTAAACTTCAAAAATTAGGATTATAGATGGAACACGGTCACCAACATGGGCATATGTGGTGGTCATGTTGATTAAAAATCATCAAAATCTTAAAGTTTAAATGAATATAGGCTCAAAATGTACACACAAACATGGGACATGGGCATGTTTATGTTATGTGCATTTTCAGCTTCTTCATAACTTGGTCAAAACAAATCCAAATCCCCCTAAACTTGTTCCAATTCATTTGTTTTGCTTTGAATAAGCGAATTACAACCTAAAAACACAATATAAATGAATTATGTACTAAAAACAAAAAATGCTTCAAATAAGCAAACAAAATGCACTAAATATAGGACTATAAATATAACTAAATAACCACCTATCAACTCTCCCATAGTTAAGTATTTGCTTGTCTCAAACAAATCAATTTCACTACCCTCAAGTTAATAAGAAACAACATTGAGAAAGCATTAAACAATTCAAAGATATCCATCAAGATTCTTTATTATTCATTCAATTGCAAATTTTATTTAAATGTTAAGCACTCATTTACTGTCATCAAATTATAAATCAATCCAATTAACTTCATGATTTTTTAAATTTAAACTTAGTTCACACCATTCCACTTAATGCATAAAGTGAACATACATAACAAAAATGTTAAGATCTTTTTTTAAAAATTTCATACCCCTTATTAAAAACAAAACACTCAATTTAAACAACTCACTATAGGAGCATTTAAAAACTTGTTTGAAAATTCACCTAGTCATTTGATGCGAAAGTAAACTCCTTGTCGTGAATATCCTTAGTTACCCAATTAGGTTGCTATCTCAAAAGACTAATAGCACCACTCTTTAAATTTGACCTTTTTATTAGTATAAAGCAATGGAGTAAAATTATTTATGCTTGATTATTCATATATTATTTTATTTATATGTGGGTTGGTAAAAATTATCAAAAAGAATTCACATTTAATGAAAAAATTGAAGTCAACTTAATCATCAAAATCCATAATTATTTACCTCAACAAATCAAATCCAAATCATTAAACAAATTTATGATGAATCATCTTGATCAACATCCTCTAAAAAGCTTTATATTATCCTTAATGTACAAAACATGCAAGAACAATGAAAAATATTTAAAAAATGGTCAAGGTGAGGATAACTAGTACTCCCCTAATAGTAAAAGATTTTTTTAGCATTGTTCATTATTATTAACATCCATATAGTACCAGTGAAATCTTCTGTACTCTAAGGAAAGAGATGATGTTTCCTTCTTAACTAGTGGAACTCCATCATATCCTAAGTAACAAAATTAGAACCATAAAATTAGGATTATGAAAAAAAACTAAACTACAGATGAAATTCCTAAAAATTACTTAATCAAAATAAAAAAAACACATAATTGTTAAGTTGCCTCCTATTCACCACTTCTTTGCAAGTCTTTTAGCTTTATTTCTTAATAAGTCCTTCTTCAACCTAGATTTATAATCAATGGCTTACTTCCCCCAATTTTTTCACATAAGGTTCACTAGCCTATAAATAGGCCACATGAGATAATGAATTCGTGAGGTATCAAATTAATATATCTATATAAATTAGCATATGACATTTTAGTAATAAATTATCAATATAATAGGGAATAATAACCCCATAGATCTTCAATTGAATATAGCAGTTTGTTTTTTAAGAACTAGGAGCCTTTTGTACTTAAGATGATTGTTCATATTTCATTGATAGCCTCCTTATTTGATTCCTCATCTTATTTTTCCTCTGTTTCTTTTTCCTTCTCTTTTTAAACAACAACTACCTCTTCTTCTTTAACCTCTAGCTTCTCTCCACTCTATAAAGATATTATATTCACTTGTTTCCTCAAACTTGGCGTAGTGTATTTGGATAAAATATGTAGCTCTTTAGTTTTATTGAGGGTAGCCTTAGTTGAAGCAAAAAATTTCATTAGTACATCCTCAAAAGTTTAATACTCCTTTTATTGCAGTTGCTGTAGAAATCTAGATGAAGTGTAATCGTTCCATGAAAATTTGTAATAATTACTAATGTCTTAAGGCTAGTTCTCCACACAATTTGGATGCTTCTATATATTGTCTAGTTCCTGACATTGATTATTAGGATAATCAACCCCACAACTGTCATAAAATTCCATAGATGTTAGTTGAGATTCCAAATTCCAAATACATGTCACCAAGCCACTCGTTCCAAGTTTCCAATGTTGTCATAAGTGATGGCACACCATATTCCCTTTGAGAATAATATCCTCCATATCCTTCCATTGTATTTAATGGCTATAACAATGAGTCCCAAATCTTGAAAATAGGCCACAAGCACAAAATCAACAAAGAGATCTCTAAGGTTAAATAAATAAACAAAATATAAAAAGAAAAAATGAAAATTATGAAATAAAAATAATGACAAAATTAATAGAAATTAAGTTTTTTTAATAACTTAATCCCCAGTAATGATGCCAAAAAGCTTGTTTTATGTGTTTTAGTTCTAATTGCAAGCGTGTTGTGTAGCTATAGCTACCATTAACGAGCATAGAACGATCTATAAGAACTATAATTACTAATATTTACCATCTTTCTTTTATCTAGTCTAACAAATTATGGTGATGATAATTGATCAAATTCAAATTTTAAAGCTATAAATTACAATAGATCAACAAAATTAACTAAGTGGAACAAAGATGAAACTAAGAAACAATTAAAAAAGAAAGTGGTAACTGAAATTCAAATCCCATTAGGACTTCTCATAAAATCATAATTTCACTAGACAATTTAATCTATAGTTCATTAGACCTTAGAAAGTTCTCGATTATTTTAATATCTTTCTCAAGAATATTAACATTAAATCCTAGGTTGATTAATTAAAATCTCTTTCTTATTAAAACCCTTAGAATTGCATTAAGTGATTGATGAATTTCACTATTAGGTTTGACACTAATATGTAAGATTTATATCTACTTATCTCTAGGTTTGCATACAACTTCTTTCAATTATACTAAGTTTATTCATATAAAGAATTTTTCAGTCTTAATTGCATGAAATCACATCTAAGTCAATATGCTAGAAATATTAATTTAAGACCAATTAAGAACACCAGGAAAACTAAAAAAACAAATGAAACATAATGAAATCCCTTTTAATCTTCATGGAATCCACTTTAGATCAACACAATTCAAATGTGCTGCTTTTTCTTCATTCTCTCTATCATCCTGGATCACCAATTTGTGTTTCCTTGAGTCTCCTTTCTAATTTTTGTCCTAATTTTTCCTTTTTTGGTTCATAAATAGTTTTAGGTGTTATATGATCACTAACACAAGAATCTATGGTAGCCATATTGATTAGAAATCAGAAAACTCTTGAATTTCAAATGATAGAATTCAAGAGTAATTGTTACGCATATTTGTATATGATAGGAAACTAAATTTGTTAAGTGATAATACTTTGATTTGACATATCATGTGATCTTATGAGAATTTGCGCTTTTATATACATGTTCTTTATTTCCTATATGGATACTGATAAGTGATGAATCCTATATTTAGTGCATTTTATTTATTTATTTGAAAGTTTTTATTATTTTTTGGTGCTTAATTTATTTATATTATGTTTTAGCTAGGTTGTAATTCACTTATTCAGAGAAAAAGGAACGAATTAAGATAAGTTCGGGGGTGATCATATAACAATTACTTAATCATATTATACGTCTAAATTTCACAATCAATCTCAACTAAAATTATGCATAGCTTATGCTATCACCTCAAAGCAACTATTGAACACCTAAATACAAACTAAAAATGAATAAAACTCCAAAAACTTACAACCTAAAATAAATTGAAAAATTTTTGAAATAAAAATAATTATGATATGTATGCATGATTGAACAAATAAAAATAAATGACAACCTACACACATCAAATCAAATAATTAATAAAGAAACAAGTTTAGTAAAAACTAAATTATTGGAAATTCTTATAAAATTGAATCCCCACATTTAAACATGGCATCATCCCTTTGAAAAAAATCAAGATAGTAAGATTAAATTAAAGGAGATAACTAAAGTTAAGAATTATCCCCTATTTTATGCAATTGTAGTAACATATATAATACTCTAAGAAACTCTACAAACTTTTTCTTAAAAAATAAAATAAGCGTAAATCAAGAACATAAAGATAGAAATAAAAGTAAACTTAACATCTATTAGATTGCCTCTTAGTAAGTGCTTCTTTAGACATCTTTTAGTTGGATTTGCCATTAAACTCTCAACTCATCCCAAATCATCATTGGGATGATTATGATTTTCTTACTGTATAGAACACAAAGGAGAATAAAGATTAATAAAATTTATATAAGTATCTCTTAAATGTTCAAAATGGTAATAATAGGGCAAAGATTTTAGCTCCAAATCATGTGTTTCTTTAGTACAAAGTAAAGGCTTCAATTTCCTTTTATTATGAAAACAATAGTGCTTAACAGAATAATCACCATAAGCCTTAAGGACTTCCTCCACACTTCGGTCCTTTACTTTCATCCTAAAATAATCCTCATTAATGACAGGAGGTTTTTTAACGTACTATAGGTGTGGAACTCTATTTTCTCCTTACCTACCCTAAATGCAAGCTTACCCTTGCTACATCATTAACAATCCCGTAAGTAACTAAGAAAGGTCACCCTCAAATGATGGAACCCCAACTTCGTACTTTATATCCATCACTAAAATGTCGGGTAAAAGGATGAATGTCTCTACTTTCACAATTAGGTCTTCCATAATCCCAATTGGATACTTAATGGAATGATTGCCAATTGGAGTGACACGTTTGTTCGCTTGAGGTCTCCTATACCTAACTTTTCAAAGTAGAGAAAGCATATGTTGAAGATATAGTTATGCTAGTGTGGTGGAAGTTTTTCTCATGAATGATATGGTTTTGGACACAGCATTGTTATAGGTTGATTCTAAATGCACAAAGAATTAGAGAGATCCATAGTGTCTAAGTGCACACGATCATATCATATCATAGACTATGTATAAGTGCACAAAGAAGTGAGATCAATCGTTGCATCATAAGTCATGTCTTAAGTATATAGAGAAGTAAAAAGATCAACAATCTGAGATATGAGCATGCTAGACCCCATGTCATATTTTAGAAAAAGATGGTCAAATCTAAGACCTAGGACTTAACGGTGTCTGAGACCCTATCAATGATAGTCAATCTTATATGGAAACATTTTTTTTGTGAATCTTAAACTCTAGAAGTATTCTAGGGTCTATTAAAATCATGTTTAAATTTTAGGTTAGGCTTGGTAAAGTGTTATTTAAGTAACATCATACAATTTAGGGTTTGCATATAAATATATTATTGTTTGATCATATGATAGGTCGTGTCTAAGTATATAAAGAAGTAAAGAGATCTACTATCATGTTATAGATCATGTATAACTATGTAAAGAAGTAAAAGGGTCCATCCACAGGTGTGCCAAAGCCCATATCATTTTTTAGAAATAAATAGTAAGATCAAAATCATATCCTAGATTATGACAATTACAATTAAACTTATATACAAAAAAGTTTTTGGTGGATTTCAAACTGTAGAAAGATTCTAAGATCTATTAGAATTATATTTAAATTAGAATAGGTTTGGTAAGGAAATAATTTAGTGAAATTGTACCTGTTAGAGTTTGCATATAAATATATTATTGTAAGCCTAATTTTTTGTAACCATCATCATAATTATTAAATAGTAAATCAGTTGATCTTGATTATAAGAGCGTAGGCATACCCATTTGACCGAATCTTATTAAAAACCTCTTCTATTCTGATTTGCTTTCTTTTATTATTCTCTATTATGGCTATTAATTTTCTTAACACTAGCAATACATTTATTATTAAGAAAATATATTGACCATATCAATCCTAATAAAACATCAACAACTAACTCGCTTAATTTTTTATTGGATAAAAGCCATAAACATCTCCTGTAGTTTAAAAAACTTTTTAAAAAACTCTATAATCTTTAAAATTATTAGAAAAACTCTTTTTAGTTTTTAATTTCAAAAAGACCCTTTTTTCTTACACTTCGGTTAAAGATAACTATGAAATAGACACAATATGAATGATTAAATGTCATTAATATGATGACCTAAGTCAGCTCTTAAACTCGACTTAAACCACTACAGTAAAAAGTGCTTTAGGCAACAGACAAAAGCGTAATTATAAATACAATTATTTTTTCCTTTTCATTAGGCAACAAAAACCATATCGTTACAAGAAGTGGCACTGCAATAAGTATAAGGCAACATAATTTTTTATTAGACAACAAAATAAAAATGTTGCTTTACGTTTTGACTAAGGCAACACATTAGTTTCAAACTATAAAAAGAATACTAAATAGATATCGCAACATTTTTTGAGGAAACATTTTGTAATAATAATTCTTTTGTTACCAATATTATTTAACATAAAATCAAACTCTTATCATTATGTAGGCAACATCCATATATACATTAAAAGAAATATATAAATATTAATATGCATCTTAATTATGTATGTACTATCAAATGTAAACGACTAAAAAACTGCATTTATATATATTATATTCCATAAAGACTTGTAAAATTCAACATTAACATATTCAAAAATACAAAAGCAAATTACATGCACTTTTATTGTTACAAAATACAAAATTCAATTATACAATCCTCAACAATTGCAAGGAAAATTACATGTGCTTCAACAACTCTTCATCATTAATAAAATTAGAAGTAAGTGTCAGGCTTCTTCACATTAGCTTTATAACCTTTCTCAAAATCCTTTGGAAATATAACGTAAAGAACTGCATGCATTCCAGCTTCTCGACAGATAGCTACAAAATGTAAACAGATATCCAATTATGATAAGGACAAGATTCTATTCAATATTAGATATTATGTTGGATATATTGAGCATTGAGGGTTAAAATTGAATTCTGAGAATTATTACAGACAAATATTCAACAAGATAAATATAAGAGGTGCATGCTTCATTTTGTTCATGCCACATGCTTCTTGCAAGCTAATCTATAAATGTCAAAAACTAAAGAAAATTTTGTAGCTTTTTTCACACTGTTCATATTCCCTAATAAAAAGATTGATAACCACATACAATAATCTCAAAATAACTACACAATATGAAAAGAAATCCAACTAACCTCAGAACTAATTTTATCAAGCTAAGAAACATAGTCTTCCAAGTCCATCTCATCCTGTAGATTCATTTTAGAAGTTCAAACCTATACAAAAGAAAATTAATAATTTCATAATCCCAAGTCTACATAATCTCAAAGATGCATAAAGGCAGAAAATTAGCCAAGAGTGGCTCAAAGACTCTACTTTTAAAACTCAAAAAAACATATCCTTTTATTTCTTTAGCTGCAACTTAACTAATCAACATTTCTGAAGGCAATAAATCACACAACTTTTAATAAACTGAAGTAGTTCTTTAGAGTAACAAAACTCACTGAATGTCCCTAGATAAAGGTCATTATTCCCTGCAACCCTACCAATCCTAGCTTGCCATCTTCCATGTTGATGATGCCTACAAAGTATTGAAACATAAAGATTCAGTAGTTCCTAGTATTGCATCCCTAAGTAGTTGTTTAATCAATGTTGTGCTAGCTGTCTAGAGCCACACTAGACCTAATTTTAGTTTCCCATTTTCTAGTTTTTGTTCATGTATAATGGATAGCTCATTTTGGTAATATAGCAACTATTTCTTGATCTTTGTTTCCTTGAAAATTTAACTGCTAGAGTACTTCCATAAAGCAACCTAGGCTAAATAGTATTTCATACAACTAAGAGTGATGCTTTGGTAACAGTAAGACAAGAAGAAACATTGGTTGAGGGAATCCTGCACTTGTTCTTAGGTTGATTGATCAAACACACGTTTACATTTGCAAAAGAGAAAATGTGTGTGTGATCAAAAATCCAAATCAAAAGATGAACTAACCCAATAAGGTAATATAACAAATAAAAGATAAAAAGACAATGGAACTTTTACGGAGGAGATTGGGTGGGTAGAGAATGAGAAGAGTAGGACGAAAGATACGTGTTCATGCACTATCGCACCTTGGTGGGCTTTATCGATAGGGAGCTCGAAGGCGCAATCGACACCTAGGGTTGACGATCAGTTGTTAGAAAAGCTGGCGTCAAAATTGCGGGAAATTGGAGATGGTAGTGATTTGGCCTGGATTATGAGTTCATCAACTCAAGTAGGTCGCCAACTCGTTGGGCCTCTCATTTCTTTGTTTTTTCACTTGAAAAATGTATGTGTGTAAAGTGAAGAAATTAGTTTCCACTTACATGATATAATATAATATAGAACTATAGCAACAATTCCAAATGTTGTATGGATAAAATTTTATTACAACATTTTTTCAATTTTGTTGCCTTTTCTTATATATAGCAACAAATTATTATTTTCGTTGCTTTTTAATATTATTAAAGGCACCACTTTAAAAACTGTTGCATTATATTAATTTTTAGCAACACATTTTTAAACTGTTGCAAATATTTCGTTGCCTAAAGCACTTTTTACTGTAGTGAACTAATTAAATTTAACTTAAATTAATAATTTAAGATAATCATAATAAATTATTAGTTTAAGTCAAATTTAAGAGTTAGGTTGAACTATCATATAAATAACACTTAGATTAGTCTAGGTCTTATGTTCATACTGTATATGTTTCATCGTTATTTTTTAATCAAAATTTAAAAGAAAGATTTTTCTTAAAAAACTAAAAACTAAAAGGAGATTTTTTAGACAATTTTAAAAATCAAAAAGTTTTCTAAGGTTTTTTAAACTATAGGGGAAGTCTGTGTCTTTTACTATTGGTTGTACCATTAAAAGACTACTTATCTAAAGGTAATTACACAATTAATAATAACTTGTTTACTCAAATTTAATATTTCTCTCGGTTGCATTAATCTATTATGTTTCATTAAATCCAAATATAGTATGATTGACAAAGAAAAATGAAGAAAACGAAGGAAAAAGAGGAAGAGAGCCATAACACATCCATACGTTACTTACATTATGCTATATGTATGTATGTTCAATAATGAAAATACGTTTAATCGAAAGTTGAAACGTGTTTCAAACATTCTTGGCGATAATCACGTAATCAACACAGTTGTAAAGCTAGACTTCAAAATTATCAAACGTTCAAATCGTCATTATTAATTTTGTTGATCATATTATAGTGGTCCTCCTGATCAATATCTCCAGCATGATATATGTATCCCCTCTCCGTAAGCTCTGACCATACAGCTATTTACCTTCCAAACGTCACTATCATTGTTTTGTCATTATTATTTGAATAGTGACATAAGGAGTTGTGTACGATGAATTAAGACGACCACGCCTTTATCTGCAATCATGAAACTGATGGCTTCAATGAGCGTATTCTTGGTATAACTTGGAAAGCTTTTCCGTATGGAGCTTCACATTTGGATTTGCGTCGGCAACAAGAACAAAGTTCACTACGAAACATCACGTGTAACCTCTTCAAACTCACACAAAGACACTGATTCTATGCCCTGCTTATTTGTAGGAGAAAATTGTTCGTATTTTTACGAATAGTTCTAGTTCTTTTTCGTTCACCAATTGTGGAAGCTAAATCTTTAGATATTAGTAGATTGCTGAGGAACTTATGAGTTGGAACAGAAGAGTTCTTTCCGCAGCATTTTCGTGCAAAAGTTAGTAAAGTATAAAAAATGTAAAACAGCAAAGCGCTCATCACAAAATGAAGTGATTATTGTATCCACAACACGTATGGCATCTGCATACTGGGCTTTTGACCATAAAATTTTCAAGAACAGTTGCCACCAGATTTGATGAACAATCCACTGGGATAGCAAACAACCGAAAAGAAAGGGTCACCAGTATTACTCACGAGGCTTCTCATTCCCAGTTGTGTTGGGATACTTTGCTGTCCTAGTCTAGTAAAAGGAAAAATTGGCGGCCAACTTTAAGGAGTCAAATATAGCAGCATCGATGGACATGACGTACCTTACACAAATCTAAGGAACTTTTTCTTGTGCTACTTTGCTGTCTCTGTTTTGAACACTCTAATAGGCTTTTGGAGCAATAGAAAAACAGAATATAAAAGCATTGCAGACACCTTCGTGTTAACCTTATCAAAATCATAAGCCCCCGAAGAAACAAGGAAGGCTGTGCTTTGAGACTCCAAGATTAGAAGGCACCAAAACATAGTTGATGAGATTTAATAAAACACACTGCTAATTTGCTATCATTTTCTGAAATAAAATATATTTTGTAAAGTCAAGCACGTTTCCTTGTCCAAAATCTTATTTAATTGTGATCTAGAAATGGGAAGAAAATATGGATTCCTTATCCTTAGTGACCCCTTCAACAAAACAATTCCAAGATTTCATTTTCGAGCATGTAATGACAACTGTTTTTCTTTCCACTCCTACTCCTATTATTCCTATACATTTTGTTTTGGCCGTTTCACGTTCCGTCATTCAATGAGACCCCTTTTAGTTTAAGGAAACGAAACTGAGTTATCTTTGCTTCCAGACCTGGGGCCTACAGAGTAGACGCTAAATCCTATGTTAATTCGGTATTCATCTTTTTCTAACATCACTTACATTTAAATTTACTACATTATTATTGCATGCAATGTGATATAGTTAAGCTGAACCCTTCCATGATTCCTAATTTCACACTAATCAATTATTTTAATTTTATTCTATTAAATCTCATCCATACATTTATATGAAATCTACGTAAATATATGAATGAGATTTAATAGAATATGATAAAAACATCGTAACCGGAACATAAAATTTGATCTCGTTTCACGTTTTTATAAAAAACAGATTCATTACTGCAATATTTAAACGAATATACAGCGGCTCTATTATACATATATATACATATTACAAGCATACAAGTTGGTCAATTTTCTTATTAGAAAATGATAAATGTGGAAGTTATGTTGTATAGGCTCATGTCATTCGTAACTTTTTTTTTTAATCGATCTCATATATACAAGGATTCTATCCAAAGTATAAACAAAAATGGATATAAAATTTTCAAATATGAAAATTGATCAACTTTGATATAAAAAATAAAAATGAAATACACGGAGAAGGATGATTTGAACCTATTCTATGTTGTTGAACTACAAGTCAAGAGAATATTACGTTGATTTTATTTGGCATGCCGGGTTTCTTTTCTGGTTTTTTTGGGGTATACGTGGACATAAAGGAAGTTCAATGGAAACACCATTGTGATTTGTCATCTATCTTCCGCCTGTTACTCCTTTGGAAAAGCTGTTAATTAACTACAGTATCATAGATGTGAAGCTTTTGAACCTTGGTGGTTATATAAGTTATGAACTGCCTGTCACGCTTCACTTCCGCTGCACCACTCCAATATTTTTTTCTTTTGTTTTGTCCTTGAAAACTTCTGTTTATCTTGTGCCAGGAGAGCCGCTATGTGTTCTTTAACCAAGTCCACAAGCAGTTGTAGTGTAGATGATTCTGATCTTAGGAGAGGTCCTTGGACTCTTGAAGAAGACAATCTTCTCATTCATTACATTGCTCGTCACGGTGAGGGACGCTGGAATTTGGTTGCTGAACGTGCAGGTAAGTTAAGAGATTCTTTAACTCCTACAGACATGTATGGAGACTGAATCTTTTATCATTTTCACTTGGTGGTTTTTTCTGGTAAAAGGGTTAAGGAGAACAGGCAAGAGTTGCAGATTAAGATGGTTAAATTATCTAAAGCCCGATGTTAAGCGCGGAAGTTTTAGTCTCCAGGAACAGCTGTTGATTCTTGACCTCCATTCTAACTGGGGAAATAGGTGAGCTATATCCAACTTTGAATTGTATTATTTCATATACCGCCGGAAATTGGTTTCCAAGTAGCTGCACAGCTCAATCGTGATGAAACTTCTGCTTTCTCAAGTTACTCTTTAGTCACTATTACAAGTGTTGCAGAGTCGAACAAATTCGAGTATATTTAGCACTCGCCATTAATCTTCTTACTTGGATTGTTCTGTCTCCTAAAGGTGGTCGAAAATTGCACAATATCTACCTGGACGAACGGACAATGAAATCAAGAATTACTGGAGAACCCGTGTGCAAAAGCAGGCACGTCAGCTTAAGATAGATGCCAATAGCTCGCAATTTCAGGGTATAATTAGGAGTTTTTGGATGCGAATGTTGCTCCAAAAGATACATGGACCAACTTCTTCATCTGCCATGTTATGCTCCGATTGCACTTCTCAGCCTACCAATTATGCTTCTCATCATTCAGCACTGCCACCACAGCCGCAGTGGCAGGAAGTTCATAATCGGGGACAATCTGATATGGCCATAACAATGCAAGGAATGGAACATCATGAACAAAACTCGGAGTCAGAACGCTGCACAGATTCTTGTCTTTCTTCTATAGAATCAATAAATATATCGCAGACATCACAGTTATCAAAGTACCCAACTAGCCCTTTCCAATCCGTTGCCAACAATGGTGAATACAGCACTTCTGATAAGGACTGCCTCATCGCCAGCAATTGCAATGGCATGGAAGCCATCAATCTGTCAACTATGTCAGTTCCAGGAGAATTTGGCAACTCTGTCGGCTATTCCCACATGGATGAAAGTGGGTTGATCGGATGCGACCTTGAAGATACCTTGTGGAACATGGATGAATTATGGCAGTTCCGAAACTTACACTAGAGAAGAGAATCATTCTCTTGTATCTTGCTTTAGATATAGCCCGTTATCTCAGTAATTTAATGTAACAAGCAAATGTTTATTTACACCAACCGTAGTGTCTGATTTCCCGATTCCTTTTATTCTCTCAGGATATTTAGTTAAGGTTGCTTACAGTATGTGATTTCTTACAAAACCAAGTTGTCCCTGTGCTTGAAGGGCAATTGATTCTTAGAAATTAATTTGATTGGAGTTCTGATTATGAATATAAAGTCTGCAGGGACCAAAAATATGATTCTTTTCGTCGTAATGCTTCTTGTAGAGTTCCTAGTATCAAAGAAACCCACCTACCAGTGGATGGCTCAGTGGTGATTGGCGGATGAAGAATATTTTGTCATCTTCTTCAGGATAACTCAAAGTGGCATGTACATGATTCGGATGTTGAAGTCCTTTATGTTGCTTGTTATGTACGCAGTTTATGCAAATAATCAGGCGCAAAATGGTTTTCTTCACTATTGGACCTTACGACTCAACAACCGGTAAAAAGAAAATCCAGCATGAACTCGGTCAATTGAAGAACCTAGCTCAGACAGACCTCCAAATCTACCATGATGTTTTATTTAGGAAAAGACCAAAATAACTCAATGAATTTTGATTTAATCGAACCATAAATTAAACTTGAAGTAAGAAAAAAAAAATTGAAATCCAACCCAAGTCTAAAATTAGTTAGCCTTAAGTCAAATCTGGTCTAATCTACTTATTTAAATGGTTAGAAGCCCTTATCTTCATAATTTAGTGGGTGAACAAATATTGACTGGAAGATAAAAGCTAATTCTAATATGGCGCCACCTCGGATGAAATTGACAAATCTCTGCTCTCCAAAACGAATATAAGGCAGGATTCCAGTTGGTGGCTGAGGTACATAAGTCTTTCTAAATAAGGAATTTAGTTAATAGTTGACTGGTCATAGACCTTTTATCACCACAGATTATGCTTGCGAAAATGCAATTGTTGATTGTTTATATTAGCTGGAAACTGAAGGTTTATCTGTTTGATAAGTTTGAAATTTGCTGCTACATGTCAACTTTTCAAGATTTCCTTATTCACTGGGCTCTTACAAAGCTACAGTCAATCTAAATAAACCTATTTATTACTAAGGAACATATACAATAACCACTTAATATTCATACCATCTAAAGGAACATATACAACAATCAAATAAACTACTCTTAATTTAATTTGGAAAACTATCTCTCATGTAATCAATTCTAAATTTATTGTTTGATGTACAAAGATTAAAAAAAAGGAAACATAGGATATTTTGCTCTCTTACACATCATACATAATACAATTTATGGTTTTGATTATATAGACTACATGATACGTTAGATCTAGAATACAAAAAGTTTCAAAAGGAATATTTATACTTTACTAATTGTTGCACTATCTTATGAATATTGCGGAAGTGCAGAGAGTACTTTATTAGTTGGTTAAATATGACTCTTATAATGAAAAGATAATAAAAATAATAATTTTAAAATTAATATATTTAAATAACTTGCATTAAAAAAATTTATAATAGACTATGATTATTGTGGAATATAAAAGTTCTCATTTATCGTCATGACACATTGCATGTTGATATACCAAAAATAGTATCTCTACTATATAGGAATAAAGCTACGTACTATTGAACTTCTCCAAACCCAGCACCTTAACGGGAATTCAACTAGGTGTTGACGACGACGACGACGATGATAATAAAAGTTCTCATTTACTTTATGAGTTATTTTTATAATAAAAGTGTAGCTAATAGATTACTACCATAATTATAAGAATTGATTGAATAATTGTCAAGAACAAGAAACAAAAAAGTGGTGATAAAGTTAATTTCTTTATTTAGTAATGCAACTAAAAATATAAACCTATTAAATAGTGATGAACTGCTACAACTTATAGCAAAGATTTCTCAGATGTCTAGTAGTTAGAAGTTATAAACCCTTCATCCCTTCTAAGTAATTAAGTGAGATTCTTTAATTTAAAAACTTAGTTATATGCCTCTAGATTAATTTAGAATATTTGTTGTTATAAAGATATTGTTGTAAAATAGTAAAAATGCTATTATACATTTAAGGGTTAAGTACTAAAAAATTCCTAAATTTTTCTCAATTTTGTAATTATAACCCGAACTTTAAAAAGTGATAATTAAATACTCAAACTTTCAATTTTCTCCAATTTTAGCCCAACGTTAATATCTCTGTTATTTTTTAGGAAAATCATGGTGAGGTCAAAGCACTTTATTTACGCAGCTTGGCACTAAAGTTTAAAATTTCGATTCACAATATCATTTATGGTCATTAATGTTACATTTACCATTACATGTGATTACGATAACTCTAGTATCAATATAGAATTGTGCGGTGGACTTTATGTGCTTTTGGCAAGTTTGAAATATTCATTTAAGCAACATACTAATTTTCATATTTTTCAAAATAAAAAGTTCGAAATTTTCATTTGAATGATATACAAATTTTTACTAAAGTCAGCCTTCTAATTTTGATCTGTATATATTGGGATACCTTTGCTTAAAGGTATATAAGTGAATTCTCATGATCTCAATAAGAATAGTCTTTTGCTTTCCAAAAAGAAATGATCTTTTGAAAATGCAGAGACTCCATAACTTGGGTGCACGTCGAGTTTTGGTGACTGGGACTGGACCATTGGGTTGTGTTCCTGCAGAATTGGCCGTAAGGAGCAGGAATGGTGAATGTGTAGTTGAACTACAATGGGCAGTTGCCTTGTTTAACCCTCAACTTGTGCAAATGATAAATGAACTCAATAGTGAAATTGGGTCAAATGTCTTCATTGCAGCAAATGTATATGAAATGAAAATGGACTTTATTAGTAATCCCAGAGCATACGGTACTCCAAATTCCCTGATCTTTTCAATAACATACGCAATGTTAACCTACTATATATATATATATATATATATATATATATATATATATGTTCACTCTATATCTAGTGACATATTCATATCCAT
>JANQBM010000007.1:13475275-13489461 GCA_025594535.1 Erythroxylum domingense | reverse complement strand
GTTGGACTCACCCTACCGGTGATTCACACGTGGATCACCCCGCCATGCACAATGGCGGGGTGAGTCAAGAGGATCACTCCGCCATACACAATGGCGGGGTGAGTCAATAACCCCGCTAATAGTAATGGCGGGGTACTTTAGATGCAGAATTCTCTTTTATTTTGACCATAAAATACGGACGGAAAATTTTTTCCATCACACGCTCAAAATTTAACCTATATTTATTGACTTTTGGTTTGGACTCAGTGATAATAATAATGAAGAAATAGCAAAATTCATGTGTAATTATAAGATAAATAATAAGTTACATAAAAAGATTTTACGGTTATAAATAAATTCAAAATAAATAATAGTTTTTTTTTAATCCAGTAAACAATGAGTTTCTACATTCCAAAGACAGGCAAAAACTACTGACAAAGCTAAACTGGTGCGATTCTTTAAAATGAAAGCATTTATTTCTAAATCATTGTAGCATTCTTTATTTCTAAATAATCCAACCTTTGATATACTAAAAGAAATCACAGGACAAACAATACAGTCATACATATGATATGACTTACACCAAAAAGAATTAAAGATTTACAGAACCCTTTACAATAAAAAATGCGGTCATCTTCCTTCATCAATAGAAGAAACGGAGATGGAATTCCTAGAATAATCCTCAATAGAACTGTTGCCTCCCGAGCCCCTAGTTAAAGCAGTATTTGTGCTGCCGGTAACAGTGTTAGTCAAAGCAGTAGTAGTGGTTGTTGTCCAGTGTCCGACACGGCCTTGAATTCCCGGTTTGCCGGGTATTGGCAAGGTAAATGAGTCACTTGACAACATCAGATGTACTGAGTTCATATCAGGCCTATCTGATATACTCTGCTGACAGCATAACAAGCCTAGTTGAATGCACATGGCCACCTCATCCTTATTGCAGAGTCTAAGACTTCGATCAACGAGTTCCAATGTTTTTCCTCCTCTGTAAAGCGCCCAAGTCTACATTAAGAGAAAGAAAAAATCAAGGGATATAGAAACCTTTTCCAAATTGACGTAGAAGTAAAGGAGGCCAAGTAGATGTTAATAATCAGGAGCTTTGACATAAGGGTGTTTAATTTCAAGTTGATGTTGCTAAACTTTGTTCCCCAGCTTCTTGTACTTTATCGTTTATTCATTCATGCTCCACATTGCTTGTCTAAATGGTATCTGCTTAATAACACGTTAAGTCCAAAAATCTCGTCAGGATCCAACAGCAGCTGGCTTGCTCATGCTGTGCATTTCAACCAGCATAGGCCTATAGAGCAGGCAATTCAGCTTTCAACCTCTTTCCTATTCTTTATAGTTCAAAATGAAATTAAACTTACACTTGGGGAGCAATTTTGGCACAATGAGAGTCAGTCTTAGGACCACAAAAGTGCAGACAGAAGTTAAAAATTGTTTAGGATTGCAAAGTTATGACTATCTTTATGCTTCCTTCCCAAGCCTCATTTCCAAACGAATCATCAAAGATAATGGCCTCAGTATAAATTGAGGCTCATCTGAGAATAGTCAGAATGGGCAAGGCAACTGAAAGTTGTTATTTGCAACAAATTCCATCCTCTCTTGCTTCTTAGATTTAGACTGTAATCTCCGTGCTAAACAATGTGTCTATAAAACTGATAATAAGGATAATAGCTGGACATGTGTTGTATTACGGTTCTAGAACAATAGAACAACCTAGCCTTTCTAGTCATACAAAATCAAAGAGAAACGCTATGAAAGATTAACTTACATAGGTCAAGAGGTCTGCCTTTTCTTTACCAAGTCTGATGTCATGATTCTTTCTCCCACTCACAATCTCCAACACCAAAACTCCATAGCTGAAAACATCACTCTTCACAGATAAATACCCATGCATTGCATATTCTGGGGCCATATAACCACTGCATTAAAAATTTATATTCACTTTCATGTTTAGACACGGGAACATATCTCATACACAGGATTGTAAGGACATTGCAAAATGTTGAAAAGTGGACTAAAACTTTACTCACTGAGTGCCAGAAATCTTAAATGTGTTAAGATGGGTGTCATCACCAGGAAAGAGCCTTGCAAGGCCAAAATCAGATATTTTTGGATTCAACTGTTCATCCAGTAAAATATTGCTGGCTTTGATGTCTCTATGAAGGATTCGCACTGGAGCTTCTTCATGCAGGTAGAGAAGGCCTCTAGCCACGCCAGTAATAATCCTAAACCTTGTCATCCAATCAAGAGATGAAGCCTTCTCTCGATCTGCACATTCATCACTTACAATTGTTAAACCTAAATTTTCTTTACCAAAACAGTAAAACTAACTTTTCATTAATGATAAAAGCAAAGAGAAGCTATTTACCAAAAAGAAAGTAGTCAAGGCTTTTGTTAGGAAGGTATTCATAAACAAGCATCTTCTCCGGTCCTTCTACACAGCACCCCAACAAAGTGACCAAATTCCTGTGCTGGACCTTCAGTAACAACCTCACCTCATTAGTGAATTCTCTAATTCCCTGTCTTGAAGTTAATGAAAGCTTCTTCACAGCAACTTCTTCACCGCTAGGCATCAATCCCTGTAGGAGATAGAAACTTTTGTTCAGTTCAACTTCTTGACAACAAGATATGCTTCCAGATGAAGACCCTTTCATCTATCATACGTGTAAGATAATAGGAAGCCATAAAGTGTTAACGCAAGATTCAAAAAGATCATAAGAAACATTTTCAGCCATCCATTTGAAACACATAACAAGAATTAAGGAAACGATTGCATATCTTTCATATACTTGAAAACTCGTGCTGGTTGATAATTACCCCAAGGAAACTCAAGCTGATAGGTAAAATTGTAAAAGATTTAGGATGATCCCCACAACAAATTATTATAATAATAATTATTTTTATGTAGTAACATAACTTTGCGTGTGTGTAACAATATCTGAAGTAAGTTTTACATTAGTTGATTGATACTTGAAAATTTAGGAAGAAATTCGTATAGATATAAAGCTGTGAAATGCTGAACACATTCACAGTATGCGATGGAGTGAAGTCGTCGAGAAGTTTGATAGAAGTAATCTTTGAACCATTTTTTAGGTTATGAATTTCAAAATCAACTTCAGCGTGGGTATATCGTCATTTATTTGGAACTAAGTGAGCGAGTAATTAAAGAAGCCTGATGGATTATCAGACACGTTTTCTGAAAATGGCTGAAAATTGAACTATGAATGAACAGCAATTGTGTTAAATTCTATCACATGATACAAAACTGTAATAGAATACAATATATATAGTCAAAATCTGTGCTAAACAAGAAAAAGATCTTATATTGTGCTTCAAATTAGACTTTTTTTTTCCCAGTAAGGAACTAAGTAGTATACCTTGTAAACAGGACCAAATCCGCCATGACCGAGCTTGTTCAAATCAGAGAAGAAACTGGTAGCAATTTGAAGAGTAGATAGTTGGAAGAAGAGGCCGTTGGTATCGCTGGCATCTTCGTCGGCGGCAGAGCCACCGTGATTGGTGGCGGACTTGAGTCTTTTATCCAAGCAAGAGCAGAGGTGGGAGAGAAAACCCATCAAAGCATTGAGCTAAGCAAGAAGAAAAAGCCCGAGTCCACGTCAAGTGTCCGTTCCGTCGGGCGGCTTCGACCGTTGTGGTGGTGGTGGTGTTGGTGGTGGTTGACGATGGTTTGAAGTTGACTCGTGGTCCGTGGATGGTGTAAACAACTTATGACATTTTGAATCGCGGACGGAAGAACTTCTACACGGTATGATGTAGGTCCCACGCAGACAGGTCGTCCGATAAGTTGGTTTGTTCAAATTGTATTTGGATTTGGCAACTCTGTCTTCTTCCAATCAAAACTGATGGGTGTTTTACATTATATAAATACATTGAAATGAGTATTTTTCCATTCAACGGCTCATACGAAATGATTGTGATACAACAAAACCGAAACCAGCAATGATTAAAGATAAAAAAAAAAACACACATGGTAACTAATATTTTCTTCATTTATTTACATAAATAGTCACTCATCAAAGATTAAACGTATTTATAATATATTTTGAGCATTATAGTAATTTAATTGAAATTAAAATTATAAATAATTGTAATTAAATATTAGTTAAGCCTAAATAAGATCTAATATTTTATATTGATTCTTATTTATTAAATATCTCATCTTTAATTATAAAGTTTTTCAAACTTTAAAGTAAAGTCTAACTTGATTAAAATATTTTTGTTCTTTTCAACTCATTATTTATTTGTGACTCGTTAGATTCTCAAATATGTTGTCAATGAATATAAATTATAACTCAAATTATATTTATGATTAGATAAATTAAACTTCTTTAATTTATCATTAATTCTCTAATTAAATAATTTATATTCATAGATTAAGATTGGTTAGCTGTAATTTAGTGATAAAATATTTTAAGACATTATTTATCTTGTAAATATTTAGATGCATGTGATAAAGTCTATGAGATAATTATACATTGCAAATAAAATTATGATAAGATTATAATTACGAGAATCATATTACATTTATGTATTATCTCTAAATTATTCGTAGTCATTATTCTATTAAGACTAGATATTAATACAATGTAAAAAGATTAGCACGTGTTTGGAATAGAGTATTAAAGTGTTAAAGGAGTTTAATTAGAGTATTAAAAATAAATTAAAGGAGTTTAATTTATATAGTTCTAAAATAATTTAGGGTTATAATTTGTATCTATTGCCAACATATTTGAGAACCTAAAGAGTCATACATAAAAAACGAGTTGAAGAGAGCAAAGCTATTTTAATCAAGTTAGACTTAATTGTAAAGTTTGAGAAACTTTAAGATTAAATATGAGATATTTAATAAATATGGATAATATGAGATATTGGACCGTATTTGGGCTGAATTGGTATTTAATTAGAAATATTTGTAATTCTAATTAAAGTTTAATTAAAATTAGAATTTAATTTCAATTAAATTACTAAAATATCCAAAACCTAATAAATGTAAATTAAAGCAAGAAAAATATTCTTATATGTTTATGTACATTGTTTGGCTTTTTAATTGTGTTTTGTCTTGTTTCAATGTTAATTGCTAAAGCTTGGAATATCTATCCAAAGCACTCAAACTTATGTCAAAATTGAGGATCAAGAAGTAGATAACCTAAGTTGGAAAGAATAGATGTTTGACTAAAATTATTACAACTATAATTGATATGATAACTTTCAACAGACACAAAAATTTTAGAATCTACAACATGAAAATCTTCCTTTCGTACTTTCACACATGAAAAAGAGACACACAAAGAGCGAGAGAGAGTAAGGTTGTGTTGGATTTGCGGTGCGGTGGAAATAAGTACTTATCTACCGCAGTTTTTAAACGTAGTCACATATTTGGATCTATTGTGAACAATCGGAGGTTGGAGAAAATTGCGGTACCATTGCAGAAATCCACAAGCATAAAGAGGGTTGCGATAGGAAAGTACTTCTACTGTAGAAATTCTACTTTCCATTAATAATTTCCTGATAATTATTATTTTTTACTATACCCTTAACTAATAGAAAGCAAGTTCAATGTAACGTCTTCTTCTTACTTTAATTTAATATTTTCTTATTTATAATTTAAATTTATATGACTAATAATATATTTTATGAAATATTTTATTTACTAAACTTATTTTATTTATATTTTCTTATTTTAATTTAATATTTTATTATTTATAATTTTAAATTTATATGACTAATAATATTTTTTATGAAATATTTTATTTACTAAAATTTTTTATTTATATTTTCTTATTTTAAGTGAATATTTTATTATTTATAAATTTAAATTTATATGATTAATAATATATTTTATGGAATATTTTATTTATATTTTTCTTATTTTAATTTAATATTTAATTATTTATAATTTTAAAATTATATGACTAATAATATATTTTTGTGAAATTTTTTATTTACTAAATTTATTTATTTATATTTTTCTTATTTTAAGTTAATATTTTATTATCTATAAATTTAAATTTATATGATTAATAATATATTTTTTATGAAATATTTTATATAATAAATTTATTTTATTTATATTTTTCTTATTTTAATTTAATATTTTATTATTTATAATTTTAAATTTATATGATTAATAATATATTTTTTAATTAACAATTAATAGTTTATTAAATCAATGGATTTTTTAGTCATTTGATTTCTTTTCAGCAACCGCAACCGCACTTGCCAAACACTCATTTTCATGTTTCAGCAGTTACCAAAATAACATATCCAAACACGTAAGTACTTATTGAGAATAAGTACTTATCATTTCAGCAGGTTGATTTCAGCAGATTATTAACTGCCATAACTCTTTGAAACCAAGCCCAAAGTACATAAATGTAAATCTTGAAAAGAAGTAGAGCAAACTGAAACATTGATTGCACCTGACTAATAATTAAGCTTGAAGCAATCTTCCCAAAACAAGCCTACATACAAAATAATAAGTAAAGAAAAAAGAACTTTTCAAGAAAACATGAACAAAAAAAGATCAGGATGAGACATAAACGAAAGAAACAAAAATAAAAAGAAAACAACTCGAAAACTGTAAAGCTTAAAATGCAAGCTTAGGGAGTTTAGAAAGTGAACATGAAGTCTTTAAGTATACTGTTCGCTCAAGGTTATATGCGCTAAGTTTTACTATTTATAACCTTGGTAATTACCGCAAGCACACTGGCCATTCACGTAGTATCTAAGGTGTCGATCTCACGAGAAAGAGAACTAGTCCTAAAATTTAAGACAGCTAAGTCCACAATAAACCTAATTAACCAACTAATGCAGAAATTAAATCAATCAATATCAAATATGAGAAATGAAAGTGTCAAAGAGTAAACAAAATAGCAATATCACAGCCAACCTAAAATTGACCTAGAAATTACCAAGGGAGAGAAAGGAGATTCTAATTCGAAACTAAGAAAACCTAACCAATTATGCAATTATTGAATTAATGGGTCTAGACAGTCCTAGGGTGAATTACTCTCTCTCGAATTATAATTCTTAACCTTAATTAGTAACTCCTAACTCAAATTATAGGAATTGCAATCTTTCGATTTGCAATTGGTCCAAAACTCACATTAGTTTTAAAATTGCCTACTAACCTATTGAGAATCTATGCTCGATCTCTCGTTACATTACTCTATCAGTTTAATTCAATTCTCTACCTATCAATTCACCTAACTCTCATTAGCCCAAATCAATAATTTTTACCCAGCTCACCCTCTCAATTTGTTGTCGAATTATTAAGAACAGAACTGAAATCACAATCAACTCAATAAAAGACACAATTGAATAAATTTTATTAATCTCAAGAGTCAAAATCCGAAGGTGAGTATAAACATAATCTCAACATTCAATACAACTAATCTCAACACCTATTTCAATTCTATACATAGATAAAACTGAAATAAATGGAAATACTATAGAGAATGGAATCTTGAAAGCAACGACGGCGAGAAACCATTTCTTCCGAGAAGTAATTCCTGTCTAGCACGTCTCCATATCTCTCTTCCTTCGTCTCCTTCCTCAATCTCTTGATCTCTCTCTAGGTCTCTCTCGGATTTGACGAAATCTTGCTCTTTTGCACGACTCTCTAAGCTCTCTTCAGACCCCCTGGTGGCTATCACATCATGTTCTATTTATTCTGAGGAAGCTCTAGGTCAAAGGCAGGGGTCGAAATGGTCTACAAATTCTCACAAAAATTGAGTTTTTTTATTAACCCGACCCAGGGCACGATCTTGGCCTTGCCTCACGATCATGGCTTGCTGTTTAACCTTTCTATCTTGATCATGGCCCAATGTGCACGATCTTGGCATGGCTGTTGCTGGCTCTTCCTTCTCTGTCATAATCGTGGCCTGTATGATCGTGGCATGGCTATTGCTGGCTCTTCATTCTCTGTTACGATCGTGGCTTGTTTTACATGATCGTGGCCTATGACTTTAGGCTGAAACTCCTCAAATCTTCGCCGTTCTTCCCTATTTACCCTGAAACACTAACAAACGCATCACAGCACCTTAAAAATATAACATTTAAGCTCAAAGACTTAATCTAACCCATAAAAATACTAAAACACACAAACTAACATAATTATACCCTAAATGCACACACACCACTCAAATTCACACTAAATAAATAACAATTTCAACCCTAAAACACATGCAGTTACATAACTATCATAGACTACATAAACCAGTTGACTCATCCCTAAGATATATTAACCATACATTAATTGGAATTTTAGAACATAAAAAATGAAAGAACTCTCTTGAACACAAAATATGAAAGAAGAAAAACTTTGAAAGAATAAATTAAAAGTAAACGCCAAAGGGATAAAAAAGAAAACAAATGCAGGTGGTGAGTGAAGAAGACAATTACTTGAGGACCATAATGACGAGAGAAGAAGAGCACGTATGAATATGTGGAATAGACATTGTTTAAGCAAAAAACATGATGATTGAAGAGGAGGAACGCGATTAAAAAAAATCAGTAGCCAGAACACAAACACAAAAGAGGAAAACTATGAACAGAAAAGATGAAGACATCGTTACAGCAACCATAACACAAAGATAGAAGAAGAAAAGATATAGGAGATCAATCTATGTTTAGGTTATGTTTTTGAATTTTTCTTTTTTCACTATGAAAATGTCGCCAAAAGTTTTTTTGTAGCTAAAAATTTGTTACTACAAAACTTTGTTCATAATTGAAAAACGTTGCCAAAAGTTATTAGCTATGAGTATGAAATGTAACATATTCCTAAGTTAGCATTTGCCATGAAAACTATTTTGTAGTGAAACTATTCGTAGTTAATAGTCTAAAAAAACCTGCAAATTTTTTTTAGAGGTACTGCTTTAATAGGCTACGATTATGAAATTTTGTAGCCAAATAGTAACTTTAGGTATGAATTTCTAATCGTAGCAAAAGACAGAGTAGCCAAAAGTAATATTGGTTGCAGGTAAAGTTCAATCTCCATTAATTCTAATTTTTATTCATAACCAAAATTTTTAAAATTCGGCTCTAATCTTAGCGCCCAATTTCACTTTTAAATTAAATTCTTGAGCTTTTGAAGTGATTATTTTATAAAGACCATTAAACTTTAATTATTTTTAATTTAATTATAGAAATCGTAATAGTTTGATAATTCTTATGTTATTTACTATTAAAATTTTAGTAGAGATTTATAATCTAGATCAAATATGTTTTGATGAGTTGATTGAAATTATAAATGAATTATTTTTAATATTGGAAATTTATATTTGAATTATTGTTAAATTATATAAAATTTTAATATCAAACCATAGTATATAGCATAATTTTAACAAACCAATATGGAAAGGTCTTGATATCATTAACTACGAATAAAATTAACATTTCTAAAGTTTAAATTTTTAATCTCGAAGAATTTGATTGACTGAATATTTTTCACATGAACTTATCCCTGTTAATTTCCTAATATTCATCATGAATGTATTTTTTTATGTACGCTTGGGTTAATTTAAATGTACGCAAATCCTATTATTGCCAAGTTAAAAAGATGGTGAAGCTTTCTTGTTTTCCCTGCGCTTCATACTTGTCCTTATTTATTTAATGTTGGGGCCTTGATGAGGAGGAATGAGTAAGAGAAGAATAGTGACAAGGAAACAACGGTCAAATACGCGCTGTTGATCTCCTTCTACCACGTTGATGCCGTCTCGTTTTTGTTTTTATTACTTGAAATATCTTCTACACGTGGATTTCAATACATTTATGCGATTTAAACTATTTTTAATCATCATCATCTTCATCATCTTCTTCAACTTCTTCTTTCTTAAGTATCCTTTTAAATATTCTATTAATCTTTCTTTAACTTTCGGTAACTTAACAATACACCTTCACATGCAGAAGTAATTCGCGTAAAGGAAAGTATACAGAGATATCATAATAGATTAAGTATACAAGACATGGACGATACTAGATTCCATCCGATATTCAAGCATGCAACCAGAGAAGTACATTTGTCTTTTAAGTAGTTTAGACAATTAGTGAAAAGTGATCCTACTCGGATCTAAGTTTTAGTAAGTATTCTATCTTTTAGTGCTTGTCCTGGATCTTGTCAATTGTAAAGATATTAGATTATAATTCCTCAGATGAAAGCTAGGCATTGGGGAGACAAGGTCGGACAGGGGAAAAATTGTCAACCTCTGAGTTAGGACAATAACAAGTGAAAACATCGACAAGGGCATTGAAACACGCAAATGTCTACAAATTTTCCCAATGCCCAGTCGGACCGTTGCTTTCTTTTTCTTCTCTTAACTTAATCATCCAAAGTCAAACCAAATCAAAAGCTTGACAAGTTACGATTTAATTTTCAACGCAGGTAACAATTAATTAAGGGAAACAGTATAAAACTCACAACTCACCGTTATTTAAGGACGAGTCATGGTCCAATCTTTCTAAATGCTTTGCGGAAGACCTTGTACTCAAAATATCTTCTACAGGTCCCAAGTTGTACTTTTGGTTTGCCTTAAAGTATTAATTCAACTCTTCTTCTTTTTTTTTTTCCAAAAAGAAACACACTCTACAATAGTTCCCACAATTCCAGAAAAACGACAAAAGCATCAACATAGTGCTGCTTTGACAATAATGTTATAAATACCATAATGATATTGGTATCGGTATCAAATTTGATTTTGGTAATGTCAATATTAATTACCATTTTAGGTAATTTTTATAATTTATAGAATAGCTCCTAAAGATTTTTAAAATTACAAAATAGTCCTTCAATATACTGCATTGTATAATTTATAATTTTACGTCAACCTTATCTCCAAAAACAATAATAATAAAATTTAAAATAACAACGATTTATTTATTTTTATTAATATTATTTTTCATATATTTGTAAAATCGTATTTTAATTTAATAAAATCGTATTTTATTCTATTACATTCGCGTCTCTCCTTGCACGTCTCCATTGTTAACTTTGCTGATGGAGATGGAGAAGAGCCTATAGGACCAGTGGATAGAGGAAGCACTTGTGAGGTTTGATTTAGAGTTCATTCTCTCACATCCATTTACCTCTTTAACGACCCACACCAATCAGAATTAGAAACTTTTGAAGGATAATATGAGGTGTTCGATGAAATACAGCCATAGGATTAGTCCTTAGTTGAAATCTTTGGGTAATTTGACTTGTTTCCCTTTTACCCTTTTGCGTGTAAGTTTGCCCAAGTATTGTTGTGTTACATTGGTTTCTTATGCCTCATTTGCATAAATTGTTGGGAAACTGGGTCAAAATTTGATCCCGACTGTAGTGAAATATTTACAAAATTTTTTTATAACCTTTGATTTCTCGAAAACCAAAATCTCTTTAATTCTATAAAATGATTAATATAAATCATAGTAAAGCGGAAACTTAATTCGTACCTTATTTTGAAGCTTGATATTTATCTTATTGTATCCCTCGAACTGTTTCCGAAACCGATCTGTCTTAACCACCATAGCGGCACAAATTTTTGACCTTTAATGGTATCCATATAATAGGTTGAGAGAACTTTGTAACTCTTACGGAGATGGTTAAGCAAGAAGTGTTAGTTCCATAGAGCTTAAGCCTATTTATAATAAGCTTTAGATGTTTTAGTAATTTAATTGAAATTAAATTATAATTTCAACTAAACTATAATTGTAATTACAAATAATTTTAATTAAATACTAATTATGCCCAAATAAGATTCAATATCTCATATTGATCCTTATTTATTAAATATCTTATATTTAATCATAAAGTTTATCAAACTTTACAATTAAGTCCAACTTGATTAAAATAACTTTGCTATTTTCAATCCATTTTATATTTGAGAACCTAATATATATGTGAGACCTATTAGGTTCTCAAATATGTTAGCAATGTTTATAAGTTATAATTATAGTTAATAATTAGAATTAGATAAATTAAAATTTATTTTAATTTATCTTAATTCTATAATTAAATGATTTATAATCATATATCAAGATTGACATCTAGTAGCAATACATCATGACCACCCAAATATTTAGGAATATCAAAATGGTTTTGACTAACCTTTCCATGCATGATTTTTCTGTATAATTCAATCCTTTCATCATACAATTGTCCCGATTAAACAAAGAGCATATAATTAATGTCTACTATATTTTGAGTCTAGCCATATTAGTTCTTCTTCATTAGCTATCGATTCAATTAATGACATTTGTAAACTATTTACAAAATGTTATTATGCCTTGGCCAAGGATTTCTCGAATCAATACTAATCGAAAACAACAAAATATTATTCCTAATTACTTTAGGGTGATGAATCTTACCCTGATCATATAACTACCTCCATATAGTTCATGCTACATCCGATGACTACTGATTAAATGACCCATGATTAAATAGGTAATAAATAGTATCAAAATATATAAATCCCTATACAAGATCACTTTGGTGACCTCAAGTCAATAGATCACTTATATAAACATCACAATGAGAATTCCATAGACATACAAGTAATGTTCAAATGGATTTCTCATGTTGGGTATGTTCAGTGAACTTGTTCTCTAACAAGCACCCACACGTTTATTTAAATATCTCTATACTTTATCCTATGAGATCGACTACTTCCTTAATAAGAAAAGCAAAACGTGTGCTAGTCTTTTTACGTTTTATTAATTTCCAATCTTAACAGAACAATGACTAGGAACATTTAGGAATAATACATAAATACAATATGACTCTCATAATTATAATATCATAATAATTTCATTTGCAACGTACAATTATCCCATGGACTTTATCATATAAATCTAAACATGTACAAGATAAAGAATGCCTTTAAATAATTTGTCACCAAACTAAAACCAAAGCGATTGGTTGTAGGGCATAAACCAACAATGTCCCACTTGTATTAAGCCAATCGTTTAAGTATCTCATACTATATCACCATATGACGATTATTCTACTGTTGGGACAATGACTTAATGAGAGAATTTTACAAGAACTTGTATAAATCTTGCAACTTCCATCTTAATTATCATCATAATTAAGAAAGACTGCCTAAATACATACTTTGATCTTTGATTAGACCTTAGCTCCTTTTACTTGCCTAATAACTCTAATATTTCACAGTACATTATTGTCTTGAACAATGTAAAGAAACTATATCAAGTTCACTAAAGAACTTGTTGATCCAATTGATCATTTCCACTAATTGAAAAGTGTATTATAACTCAATTAACAACCATTGCTAAAGTGAAACCTTTCCAATATTGAATGATATTGTTCTTAGTAAATAAACCTTAATCAGGATTTACTTCTAAAGTTATATCCTTATCATCTTGAACTCAAACATCAACTTATAAATAGAGTAATGGATATCTTTAATACTTCACAAGTATTTGATATCTCCTAAATGTCTTTAGTACATTATCTATGTACTTGGACTTATAATAGGTGAACAACATCCAATCTATCTCTATAGATCTAATTCACAGAATTAAGTTGTTACCTTTTCTTATCCAATAAAAGTTGTTCTTAGACAATTATATCTTTAACAATTAAAAGTAAGAATTATTGTTCTCTGTGAGCAATATGTCTCCACATACTCCTACTGAAGAGGACAACTATACTTCCACTATCCTTCTTGTAGACGTGATAAAATCACAATCATCTCCAAAATAAACTCCTTGAATTCATCATGAAAGTGAATCTTTCAATGTCTTGTGGCCTTTCAACTATACATCAAATGTATCATTAAAGGCGCTAGTTCCAATTAAATGTACTATTATAAGACTTGAACTTTTCAAATTTCAGCTTACTCCCATTACTTATCTTGAGAACCATTCTTATATAAGTATACGTTGAAACAAATAATTTGTACAACATGTTTGTAAGAATATATCCAACTTTTGGATATCTCATAACTTTTTATTATCCAATTTAGTTTTAAACTTAATGAACAATATATGCTTCAACTAAGTATTACATCCTGAAATCATTAACTTTGTGTAACACCCCACTCCCGCTGAATCCGAATCCGATATCGATGGTGATACCCGAGTTCGTGCCCCGCGAGGGTGGCATGTCACATCACTTAACACTTTAAAGATCGGTGTAACTTTTTTTTTCCATTATACTCTTATCAAGATCATTAATTTGG
>JANQBM010000007.1:13385381-13444270 GCA_025594535.1 Erythroxylum domingense | reverse complement strand
GGGGGGGTTAAATCCTGTTAAAGAATTGCACTTGCTAATTTTGAAATCAAAATCTTTTCGTTACGCTTAAACTTTTATTTTTTGGTACTTAGTTCCTTGAAGCACTTGACATAAGCTAGAATGTTTCTAATCACATTTAACAAAGGAAGATTGACATTGACCTTAGAAAGCATGCCATATAGATAGGAAAAATATTCATCTTGTTTCAATTCCTTAAGGTGGTTTGGATATGGAATTCGTGGTTGATAAGGATCCGTCACCTTGTGTAGTTTTTCTCCTTCATTGTCCTTAGTGTCATGCTTAAGTTTTTCACCCTTTTGAATGTGACTTAAAGAGTTTCTCCTATTATTTTCTCATTCTGCTCATTTTCTTTTTTGGTGAGGCTCTCTTTTTTTTTTAATTATCAACATCAGACAACTTAGAAGGAAGCTCAACATGATTGTCAATCACTTTACCACTTCTCAGAATAGTAATTGCTTGAGCTTGTTCGGGTTGACTAAGCAACTTTCCCTTTTTATTGTTATGAATTTAAGCAGTAATTTGCCCTACTTGAATCTCAATCCTTTTGATAGATGCTTTCAAAGAGTCAAATCTCTTGTCGTTTGTTTCTTGATTATGAGTTGTTACCTGAATGAACGCATTTAGGCTTTCCTTTAAAGAAGGTTTTCTTGATAAGTTTTCAATGGAGGATTGCCCCTTGAAAATACTTTGGCCTCTGAAAATTTTGGTACTGTGGTTGGGGTAGCACTTGTGGTTATTGGTCTTCCACAAAAAATTTGTGGTAGTTTCTCCAACCAGGATTGTAGGTATTTGAATACGGATCATTGCTCTCCCTTAATTAAAGATCGTTAAGTGAGTTCACTTGTACTTCCCCATCTATAAAAGGTTCACAATAATACAAAATAACATTAGCTTTATGACAAAAAGTTTCGTATATACCTACGCCTCTTGATTTGGAATGTTTTGGGGTAGTCTTATAGTTAACATCTTTATATGCCTTGTTAACTCAACTAACTACCTGGCCAATTGTTGATTCGAGCTCACTTCATGGACCCCAACTCTTCTTCCCCTCATGCTCTTTTGTTGAGAATTGGCCCCCAAACATTTTGAAGATCTCATTTGTTCTTCGGCAGTCTTCTCTCGGATAGCTCCTCTTACTGCATTATCCACCGTGTATTGACATTGTTGTGTCAATCCATCATAAAAGAACTAGTTCTGTATGTGAAGTGGAAAACGATGGTGTGGACACTAAATGAGCAGGAGTTTGAATCGTTCTCACTCCTCATAGAATGACTCTCCCTCTATCTGAGTGAAGGTAGCTATTTTTAACCGCAAATCATAAGTCTTCTAGTGGGAATATAACTTTACCATAAACTTGATGCACACCTCGTCTCCTATAGTCAATGAACTGAGTGGAAGGGTCATTAGCAATGCCTTGTCCCAATCCTTCAATGTGTATGGGAAGCACCTCATCCTGAGTTGATCTTCATTTAGGCCATCTAAAGGGAATGTCTAAAAAGCGGTTTAGACTTCTCGAATGAAGTTTAAGGGGTCTTCATTGGGAACCCCATAGAAAGATGGCAACATGTTGTAGTATATGCTCTTTAATTCATAGTTTCTGGCTGCCTCTACCAGATGAGTTCATGAAGTGGTAATACCGATTACTGGTCTAACATACTCCTTCATTATTGGTTGCCTTTCACCCACCTCTTGATCTTATGGTTTGGTTCCTTCGATATTGTCTTCAAAATCCCTTAGAAGTTCTCTTATTCGATGTATGTTATCAATAAGGGGGGCAAGTTTGCCTTCTTGAGACCTTCTTCCTTGCACAAACCAAATAAAAACAATAGTGAATTAATAAGGAAATTACTAAAACAACTCAATGAAATAACACGACAAATTGTATGCACGAACGGATAAAACAATCTAAATTAAATTAAGTGCAAACATTAAACACTTCTCTGACAATGGCGCCAAAAACTTTTTATGCCTAAATAAATTCTAAAAATACCTAGGTTATCTTACTCACAAGTATAAAAGGTATTTGTAGGGATTACCCAGAGTCTTCTCCCACGAAGGTGAAATCAGTCCATTTAAATTGATTTTAAACAAAAGTAAAAACAGATGCAATCCTAAATATTCTATCCTAGCTTTTTAAGTGAAGGCTTTAAAGAAAATAACAAAATTAAGCTGAAAAGTAAATGGAATAAAATGGGAGCAAAAACAAATGGATTAACTGAAGTGGAAACTCTTAAGAATTAATTTCACTAATTTAATCTCCTAGACATAACTAAAGGGAAATGATCGAATAGTTTTCTTACTAAAATTCCCAATCGGGTTCTCAAATCAATTAAAATAACAAATTAATATAATTTTCATATTCTACAGGTTTATCATCCAAATAAATTATTCTACCTAACTAATAATTACCATATAAGTTAATATATTTCTAATTCTTAACCTAAACGTTTATAATTTCTCATTCCATATTAAACTTCTTCTCTTAATCCTTCGTTTAATAACAAAATAATGCAAAGTTTGATCATACTATTACATCCAATTAGTTCAGAAACTATAGCAAATATAAGACAATAAAACAGTCTCTCAATCATGCATACTTGACTAAAATAGCTACATTAATCTTCAAGAAAAAGAGATCATCCCATCATGAAAATAACAAGATCCATCATATTTAAATACTTCAATCCCATCTTGATTAATATAAGAGAAGTATTAAAGTAGTAAACCAAGTCAATAACTGAAATGAACTATCAAAAGCTAGCAGAATATGAGTCTATCAACTAACAGATTTCATTAAAACAACAGAGAAATAATAAACAAAATCAACGAATAAGTGTTCAGATGAAGGAGTTGCGTTGATGTCCTGCCACTCTTAAGCTTCTAACATTGGCTCTCACCTTCTACTTCTACTTAGTTGTCACCCAGTCGAATGGTTGCTCAAGTTCACTATTAGGATTTAGCTTCAGCTCTAGCTTTCACCTATGTCCCAAGCTTACACCTCTTTGTTGTGTTTCTCTCTTCTCTACCCTCTTTTTTTATCTGTTTCTACCCCTTCGAATTCATCTATATGGTGTGAAAGATTTGTATATTGGAATCTATGATACTATCTCCCTTACCCTTTCTATTTGTAATTTGTTTCAAGTCTAGGTTTTCGAGCCATCCCTCTAGCACATGAGACTTAATAAGTTGAGTAATTAAAGGAAAAATAGGGTGATAGGTTAAGTCACCCCTGTGAGGACACTTATCACAGTGGTGACAAGTTAAGTCACCATTGTGACTAACACCTTCCGTGAGGACACTTGTCATTAAAAGCAATAGAAACTAGACACAATAGAGTGCACTTTGGTGGAAATATTTGCCACTCACAACCATGAATTAATTTGGCATGGCCTTGAGGATTAACTCACGGCCATGCCAAATTATTACACAACCATAAGTTAATAGCTCATAGTTATGCAACATAACTCATGCCCATACAAGATGGTGATATATGTGTATAAATCGAAGATGGAAAGAGCGACACTTGGAGTGGAAAAATAGAGCAATAAGAGGAGGCTGAAGGAAAAACACGAATTGGGAGGGTGAGTATACTCAGCTGAATGGTGTGCATGGGCGTGAGGTATTTCTCATGCCTATGTAGGTGCTCTCACACCCATGAATGATAAATTATGCGCGTGAGGCCTTAAGATGCCACATCTCCCTATTTAACCCTACATTTTAAATGTATACTGAGGGTGTGACGATGCAAAGGTGAAATGAAAGTTTTGGTGTGTTTTGGCTTAGGAAAAATTCAAGAGCTTTGAGAGACCATGAAGGAGGCAAGCTCTCCACCGTGAGAAGAGCTATGGAGGGGTAGCTTTCTAACACTGGTTCAAAGGCTACATCGAAGCCGTAAATCCAGTTAAGCATTCCTTGTATTTGCTGTTTCTTTCTCTTTAGAAATTTATTATGTTATCCGATGTGTATGGATTTGGGTATTATGAAAATATGGTTTTAATGCCTTCATTGGATCGTTCTATTACAAACCCATTGCTAGAATATTCAATGTAATCTGTAATTGCTGTGTTGAAATTCATCTGTAGTGAGTAATGGTTCGTAGTCATTAAGGATAACATAACCTAGATTAAACAATTTGAGCTTCTGTGATTATTGCTTAGATTGGTTTATTTTTCTCATTTGTAAGGTCGTTGTATGATTAAATATAGAGAGCATCTCTTAGGTTATTATTGACTCACTACAGTAAAAAGTGCTTTAGGTAACAGATAAAAGCGTAGCTATAAGTAAAATTATTGTTGCCTTTTTATTAAAGTAAAAAAATTCATATCGTTACAAGAAGTGGCGCTATAGTAAGTATAAGGTAGCAAAATTTTTTGATTAGGAAACAAAATAAAAAATATTGCTTTAAGTTTTGACTAAAGTAACACGTTAGTTTTAAACTATAACAACAATGTTAAATAGATATTGCAACACTTTTAACAAAGCAAATTTTTTTAGGCATCAAATAATAAAAGCAACAATTTAATCTTTTGTTACCAAATGTAAATAATAAAAAATGCATTTATATGATCATATGAATTGATTACATACTGTCAAATGTAAATGACAAAAAATTGCATTTATATATAATATATAGTTCATAAGGTATTGTAAACTGCAATCCTTTAGCTAAAATATGCATCTACAATATCTTCCTCCATTTCATATAGAATATAAGTGAATTCTAAATACTGAACAAAACCAATATGTACGGGCAATCCAAAATCTTTTACTATCTCTTTGTCCAATATTAATCATCACCATTCTACAAAGAAAGACAGAAAGAAAAAATTAGATTAGAATTATAAAACTACCATGCTCATAAACAAATTGATATATCTAAATAATGAAATACTAACTACAAAATGTGAATTTAGAAAATTATGATGTTTATGTGCACAGGAAGCTCGTCATAACAACAGAGATAAATTAGAGTGAAACAACTTAAATTGATACAGAAGGCATAATTAATCATTTGAGTCATAAAAGAAAAAAGAGCACAAAAATCATTTAAAATTTTAAAATATGTTAGAATTCTAGTGTCACTAAGGAAAGCTTTCCTATATAGTGACAAAGAATATGCCAGAGTGTCTTATACCGTAACTCTATCCTTGGCTCTCAAATACATGAATTAGTAGCACATAATCTTGGATCCAAATCACCTTTACCAATTCAAAACAATAGACTCTAACAGATAACATAGGCCAAAACTACATAATTAGAATGGGTGAGCTAACCTGCATAATTTTTCTGAACCAAAAGTAAAGATAGCGTAAGGATATGATGTTTCATTTAAATTTGTTGCATACCACAATTCCAACCAAAAAAGCAAAGTAGAACCAATCTTATTGCCAAATTATGGCTAACTTCACTCCCAACAAATATATAAGAATAGGTAGACACCTTATCAAATAATTTTTTTCTAAAACTAATAAGAGTAAATAAATATATGAATATTAGATCAAAAGGGTAAAGATCTAGAGATATCTTGATTAGGTAAGCACAGTTGGCTTGTAAATCTCCTTTAAATAGTCTTATCTTCAAAATAAGTGCAGAATTGCATGTTAAAGAATTGGAAAATTACCCCATGAAAAGAATAGCACACAGTATTATTGACCAGAATAAAGTTAGGCTAAGAAACTTAATCATGATGAGAGAAAAATTGACTTCATCAATACAATCATTACCAGATAAAATCAAGTACCATATTCAACACTTAAGCAATGAAGTGATTTTCACTCAAGTTTTCATCCAAATAATTTCATCATTTTCACATTTATATGAAAAACTAAATGTGGAGTAACAAAAGTTTTCTTTTTGTCTTTCCTCTTTTTCTTCTTCTCCAATAATTTATACTAATGTCTGCATCAAAGATTTGCCCAGAACTAAACATACAAATTGTCATCACAAACTTGGAGATAAAAGTAAGTTTTACAAACTCAAATATAAAGCATTTACATTAAAATTTATAGCTTGATTATTAAGGAAGTAGTAATGATAATTAACACACAAAAAACGATTCATCAGATGCTCCAAAGGGATAAAGCAATGATGTCACCCAGGATTAGTTTATAAAAGTATGAATAGAAAAACACATTATTTGTTGTAAAAGAGAAATAAGTAATGAGAGTAATCTGTTTCCTGAAAGCATGATGTGAACTAACAAGAACTTGATTCAATAATACCGCTAAAATCTACTTGAGAAGAATAAGACAAATATAATAGAGCCAACGTTACACAATCATCACCTTTACCATTTCTTAACTTGGTTATCATACACATAGCTATGACTACATACATAACCGTTTAGTTTAGTTTCAAAACCCAAAATAAATGCCTCTGATGGACAAAAAAGAGTAGCAGCAATAGTGTTTGCCAAGTCTTTGACTATAACTACGTATAAGATGCCACAAAGCATATACAGGGAAGTCATAGCACCAGGTAAATACAGTGAAGATCTATAAGATCCAAATGGAATCCCTAAATTCCTAATAGTGATTTTTAAAATTGACAAGTTAATAATAAAACTTCTGATTTCTTCAAAAGCATATTTAAAACCTTCAACTGTTAGAGTAGTGCTCTAAACGCAATCACCTTTAGTACTTTTGTATAAACTTTATTTTGATTAATAAAGTGAAAGGCAATTTTCATTAATTTTATATTCGTTTATATATGAATTGATGTTGATCTTAAATTAAATTAATGAAGTCTATGATACAAAACATAACATGAAGGAAATCATGATGACATCATGATAATGAGATTCCTATCATGTGTAATTATGTTAGTATCTAAATAATCCATATTCATAGGATTAATAAGACAGGAAATTATTAATTTAGATAGATTATCACATATTATACTCCTTGAATTTGATCAAGCAGTGGATCTTATAAACTGTCAGCATGAGATGTTTAGAGATAATATATAGATGCTTACTAACAGTAGTAAGTACATCGAAAGACTCGCTATGAGATTATCATATGGATGATCTATCAAATATCAATGATCAATCTCATCATAGCAATGGTGCAAATATCCTTAAACTTGAGGTACTCAAGGATATTTTGGATAGTAATCTTATGCTTTGACATCATTCCTTGTTAGGTCAAGACGAGGTCACTCTTAGGGTGGTGATTGGGTACAACTATTGGTATTCGAAGGTAATTAGGTAGCCAATAAAGGATTCACCACTCTTAATAGAAGGAGATGATACCCACGACCTCTTGTCGTGGTCATTACTCAAGAGTCTCTGACCAGAGCAATTATGTGTCATGAAGAGAGTCTTCAATGACATATAGAGTAATGAGATCCCATGATAGGAACTAACATCACCTAAATTAGATGTGATGTAGTCAGTCTGGTGGGAGTTGACATATGGCCTATACTCCGAACCAAGTAGGGTATAGTATGGTGAAAGGATAAATTACATGATAAGTATCTATGGAAAGGTTTGTAAGTTGGATAATTGACTATCGAAGAGTTCATATGTTAATCCACTTATATTCCAATAATTTGGCATCATAAAACCCTTGATGATTTGCTTGAATTAAAAGTTAATTCAACTACCTAAAATAACCAAGAACCTAAGTGTCACACGTATAAAATATTGGATGAAAAACATAGTGTGTATGGTTGGTTTTATGTACGCCACGATCATGGCTCATAGGTCATGATCGTGACTGAAGGATTGTGGCTCGTAGGCCCGATCGTGACCAAAGCCTTGACAGTTGATATATAAGTGAGTTCTTCACTTATGTACAAAAGTTTTTTAATAGTTCTTAAATACTCAAGTGAGATAGAAAGGGCTCTAGAAGAGTTCTAGAGATAAAGAGAAGAGGTTTTGAGTTATCTTTATGTAATTTATGCAATTGTTTCATAAATCTATTTGTATGCAAGATAATCTTAATCTATCTTCTTATTTGAACATCTACTTCAACTCATCAAGTTTGGTGTTCTAACACCCTTACACATTATTCTTCTTCATCTTCATGTGTTCTTGGGTGATCAAGGAAGGGTTTGGAGTTTGCAACAAACCAAATAAGGAGAAAAATCATTAAAGGAGGGGAGATTTAAACGTACTAGTGTTTCATGTTCTTATTGTGAATCTTACGCATGCATGTGTGTTTCTGGATTTTCGGGGTTGTCATGGTGTCGAAATTTATATTATGACACTTCCACTACATTGACATGCATATGATGCATGAATCCATGACATCTCCAAAAATGGTATCAGAGTAAGTTTATGCATGTATTAGATAATGTATTGAACATGTGCAAAGTGTTTGCTGGGTTGTGACTAACATACATGTTGATTTGGAATAATTAGTATAAATTATAGAAATTTTTTTTGATTTTTTTCACATAAATGTTTATAATGTGTTATATCATGTTTCTATTAAAGGAAATTTTAATTGAATGTTATTTGCTATTTTATTTTGGATTAATATCTAGTATGTTCATATGTTAGCTTCTGGGAATTTCTGGAAAACTGAATAGATATGCTGATTTTGAAAATTTTGTAATAATTATAGAATTTTTTCCGATTTTCTTTCACAGAAATGTTTATAAGGTGTTATGTTATGTTTCTTTCAAAGGAAAATGTAATTGAATTCCATTTTCTATTTTAGTTGCAGCCTGATGCATGTATGAAGTTCTGGGAAATTCTGAAAATCTGATGAAAATGGATGTTTGTAAATTCCATATTAATTTTTAGAAAATATTGTTTTTATGAATTTTTATGCATGCACATGCAAGATAAGATGTTTACATATGTATGAGATGCATGAAACTTGTTGTTAAAGTGATTATCTTATGCATGCATGATATTTAGTATGACTAGTGTTATAAGTAATATGACAAGTGTCATAGACATGTGATGTACTGGGTAATTCCAATTTATTAATAAATAATTCCTAGGAATTAGTTTCTGGAATTTTTTATTAGGCACATTTGGGATGTGTATAAGACTCTGGAATGTTTCCAGAATTAATTGAATTTGATTCAACTAATAAATAAAGTCAAAGTCAACATTGGTTAGCTTTTTGAAAATGATGGAGTTGACTTAATTAATGACTTATGGTGTATGTGTTTAGATTATAAGACCTTAATAAAGTTTTTATCAGATAAGAAATGTATTATTTTGATGGTAGTAGCATGCTTAGTGCATATACTTGAAATTAAGGTTCTAGAAATTTTTCGAACATCGAATTGGTCCTTTTAGTGTCTACTAGGTTAACTTATTTTTCTTGATGATTTTGGCCGTCAAGGTAATCTTGACTTATGCCAAAATTGTTTAGATAAATTTGAGATGACCTAGGGATGTTATAGATAACTAAATTGATGTACAGGAATTTTGGAAACTTTAGGATTCATTTAGAATTAATCTAAGTAGAGCATAGCATTTCTAGTGTGACTAGAAAAAGGCATATATACTATAATTAAATTGTTTAATTTGGACATCAAAATAATTTAATTTTAGGGTTCCTAATCGAATCATATTTATAATTTGAATTAGTTAAGACTAACTCTAGTACTCGTTTCTATTTAAGAGATGAATTGAATCGCAAACTTTTAATGCGTAGTTAAGTCACAACCTCAATTAAACCTCCTTTATATGATACATGCATTAGATGCATTTTAAGGGTAGTAATGGATATAGGCTCAATTTAATTGATTTATCTATAATCTGAATATATATATGTGATATATATACAATATCATCCAAGTATTGATGAGACCAACGAACAAATCCCTCAACCGATATATTAGGACTTACCCCTTCCATTGATATGACAAGTACCGAATTTCTTTTAGAGTTCAATTGTTGAGGAAACCCAAGCTCACTCTACACAAATATATTCAAACCATGGAAATTAGATTTCCATATTGATGAGTTAGTCCTAACTGGAAGCATTGATTTGTTAGGCAAACCCAAGATTTTGGGTTATATACATGGGATGTATACAAATCAAGAGTTAATAACCCAATGAGTGTGCTAAATCAACAGTTGATGGCACAAGTCAATAGTTATATAACTGAATGCAATTGGTATGGATGATACCTATCGATGGACCTAAGATGGCTTGTTATGCAAACCTAAAGTCCTGGATTTGAATAAGTATAGTGGGACCCATAATGCATGTGATTAAAGTCCTTATTGATATGCATTACTGTACATTCTAACACTTTCTCTCGTTCTTCTAGGTAATTGAATCACCACGATGTCTTCATCTAGTATAAACCTACACTCTATATTAGGATTCAACAAACTCACGGGACCTAACTTCTTGGATTGGCTACGAAATTTGAGAATTGTTCTCAAATTTGAAAATTAGGATATGTACTAAATGAACCACTTCTCTATCCCCCTGTTATCGATGCATCTAATAAGCACCAGAAAGCTTATAAGAAGTTGCTGGATGATAGGGAGGTAACTAGTTGTATAATGCTGGCCTATATGTCACCAGAACTACAAAAGCAACACGAGGTTATGGATGCTTATACCATAGTCTACCATCTAAGGGAACTATTTGATGAGCAAGCTCGATTTGAAAGATTTGAAACCTTGAGGTTGCTTTTCTACTCTAAGGTGACTGATGGATCATATCCAGTGTAGTATGTATTTAAGATGTATGGATACATTGAGAGGGTAGCTAGTTTAGGTTTTGTAATAGATCATGAATTAAGTATACATTTAATTCTAACTAGTTTAATCGATAGTTATTCACAATTTGTGCTTAACTTTATAAATTTTGGATGAACCATCGATACATGAGCTGATTAATATGCTTAAAATAGCTAAGCAAACTATTAAGAAAGACAGTAGGCTGCGATGCTAATGGACTCTCCTTCTAGTTCTTTAAAGAAGAACCAAGAAAAAGAAGTCCAAGAAGCCAGTGGAAGGTGTAGCTAAGAAGAAGGCGAAGGAGACAACATCAAAGGGGATATGCTTCCATTGCAACAAGGAAGGACATTGGAAAAGGAACTGCAAAGCTTATCTGGAGTCACTGAAGTAAAAGAAGGCATTAGATGACGCACCGTCTACTTCATGTATGTTATTTATCATTGAGGTTAACACTATTTTTGATCATATCATTTGGGTATTAGATACCAGATGTAGCTCACACATATGTGTTGATATGCAGGGTCTTAGGAATAGTAAACCACTTAAGAAGGGAGAGATAGACCTACGTGTGGGAAATGGAGTAAGAGTTGCTACATTAGCCGTAGGAACATATGTTTTGTATCATCCTAGTAGGCTAGAGTTAATTTTTATTATGTACCCGTTGTGAAAAAGAACATCAGATCTGTTTCATGTCTTCATAAAATGAGATTTCATTTAACTTTTTCAAGCAATGGTTTTTCAATTAAGTTGAATGAAATTTTGTATGGTACTACTACATTGTGCAATGGTATTTACATATTAGATATATGTAATCCAATTTTAAATATTAATGACAATAAAAGACAAAAATGAGATAACTTAAAATCATCTTGTATATGGCATTGTCAACTTGGCTATATAAGTGAGAAACACATGATTAAGCCACACAAGAGTAGTAGATTAGGGTCATTTGATTATAAATCATCTGACACATGTGAATCTTCCTTGTTAGACAAGATGACTAAATTACCTTTTAAAGGAAAAGGTGAATGAATGAATGGGTTATTAGACCTAATACATTCTAATGTATGTGGTTCACTGTCTATTCATGCCAAACGTGGTTTTATGTACTTCATTACCTTTATTGATGATTATTCATGATATGGGTATGTGTATCTAATGAGATACAAGTCTAAAGCATTTGAAATGTTCAAACAATTTAGACATGAAGTAGAGAAATAGCTCAATAGAAGTATCAAGACACTTCGATCAGATCAAGGTGGCGAATACTTAAACGAGGAGTTTCTAACTTATCTCAGCGATAATGGGATAATATCGTAGTGGACTCTACGTTACACACCACAACATAATGGTATGGTTGAAAGAAGAAACCAAACCATATTAGACATGGTAAGGTCAATAATGGGCTTAGCAAATCCACCGAAATCTTTTTGGGGTTATGAACTCGAGAGTGCTATTTATGTGACAAATAGAGTCCCTTCAAAGGCAATTAAAGTTACTCCATATGAGATATGGACTAACAAAAAACCCTATCTTTCTCATAAGAAAGTCTAGGGTTGTTCAGCTTACGTGAAGCAAATTCAATCAAACAAGCTTGAAACGAAATTTGATAAATGTTTGTTTATAGGAGATACTAAGGAAACAATTAGATATCAATTCTATAATGCTTTAGAGCAAAATGTTTTTGTCTCAAAACATGTTTTCTTTTTAGAGAAAGAGTTTCTTCTAAGAGTAGATAGTGCGAGTAAATTTGAACTTGATGAAGTTTATGATGCTTAAACAGATGCAGATCAACTGCTTGAACCTAAAATTGTTGTTCACAAAGATGAGACAATAATTGAACCTTCTAACACACAAAATGTTCATAGGTCAAGTAGGATACGCAATGTTCAAGAGAGATATGAATTTCTCATAAGTAAACAAAATGATGTATTACTCATAGAGAACGATGAGCCTACAGCCTATGAAGAGGCTCTGAAGAGTTCAGAATCTAAAAAATGGCATCAAGCTATAAAGTTCAAAATGAATTCCATGTTTGAAAACCAATTATGGACTTTAGTTGACCCATCCGAAGGGTTAAAATTCATAAGGTGTAAGTGGGTTTTCAAGAAGAAAATCGACATGGATGGTAATGTGATTACCTATAAGCGAAGCTAGGTGCTAAAGGATATCGTTAATGATGATAGTTGTGATGGTTTAATTTGTTAAGTAGTTAGTGTTAATTTGAGTGTTTAGTGTGTATTTAGGTTTTAATTGTGTTAGTTTATGTGTTTAATTGTTTTTATAGGTTAGTAAGAGTCTTTGAGCTTAATTGTTATATTTTTGAGGTATCTTGATAGGTTTGTTAGTGTTTCAGGGTAAATGGCAAAGAACGGAGAAGTTTCGAAGAGTTTTGGGACAAAACCATGACCCACGACCTTGGCTACGGTTGTGCACTGTGGGCTATGATCATGACTAAGAGCTACGTGCCAGGCCACGATTGTGCACTTTGGGCCATGATCGTGGCAAAAAAGGTTAGACGTTGGCTACGATCATAGCAGACGGGGCCAAGATTGTGACCTGCGTCAGGCTAATACCCAAATTTCACGAGATTTTTCGGACCATGTCCTCCCTGAATTAAACCTAGGGCTTCCAAGTTATAAATAGAACTTTACAAGCTAGAAGAAGCAGCCTTTGACAGAGCTTTTCACATCAACAAATTCAAAACCTTAGAGAGCTATTGAGTGATTTGAGGAAGGAGATGAAGGAAGAGAGATATAAAGACAAAGCTTGATGCAAAGTACTTCCCGCAATAGGTGGTTTCCTGCAGTCGCTACCTCTATGAGTTCGTTCAGGTAGTATTTTCTGTTTTTAGTTCAATTTTATTGATGTATGAAATTAGGATAGTTATTGAGAATAATTGTTGTCGAATGTCGATTAATGTCTAAACTCTCCTTCAAGATTTTAATTATTGAGATTAATGAAGTTTAATTTATTGTATTTTTATTGAGTTAGTTTGTTATTCAATATTTGTTCTTCATAATTTAGTAACAAACTAAGATGGTGAGTTGAGTGAATATCATCGAATTGGGTTAACGAGAGTTAGGTAATTTGATAGACAAGAATTGAGTCAAACAAAACTAAATTAGGTTTTGGGTCAATTATGAATTGAGAGATCACAATTCTATAATTTAAATTAGGAATTATTAATTAGGGTTTAAAGATTATAACTCAAAAGTGATTAATCCACCCTAGGACTGTCTAGACCCGGTAACTTGATAATTTCATAATTAATTAGATTTTCATTAATTTCGGATTAAAACCCCCTTTCTTTCAATTGGTAGTTCCTAGGTTAATTCTTGATTTGGTTGTGTGATTTTCTATTTCGTTATTATTTTTGAAATTTAATTATCATAATTGATTGTTTGATTGATTAATTTTCTGCATGTATTGTTTATTTTATATTGTTGAGATTTAGTTCGATTTTATATTTTAGGACTAGATTAAACCTCCTCGTGGGATTGACATTATAGGTAACACACAAACGACCCACGTGCTTGTGGTATTATTGAGGTTTAGTAAAACTTATTATATAGGAAGCCTGTGATCAAGTTTTTGGCGCTGTTGTCGGGGAGGCAATAGTTTAGCTCTATAATTTAAGGTGTTATATTAGTTTTTAATTTTTGTTTTTGTTTCTTTTATTTCAATTTAGAATTCGTGCTCTTTTATGAACACAAAAGTCACGAGAGGTTTGAGTCATCTAGCAGAGACGTTAGATTTAGACATCACATGATTAGAATGAACTCTTAGGAAAGCTCGGTGCGAAGAAGAAGAAAAGATAGGAAAATCATCAATGGCCTAGGAGTTTCAAAGAAATATGGATTAGGAAGTGAAGCAAGGACGACAACAGAGGACCTTGATGGACTTTATAAGGCCAGGGTTCAATCCATAAAACCAAGGAGTGTCTAGGCTGTCGGTTTAAGCACCCTCATTAGATAGTAAGCTGACCCTCCTCAACATACTTCAACAGAACATGCAATTTTATAGATTAACGAACGGGATCCTAATGTGCACATCGTGAACTTCCTCGAGATCTGTGATACCTTCTGGTATCATCAGATGTCAGAGGATGCTATTAAAATTAGGCTATTTCCTTTCATTCTTAGAGATAGAGCGCACTGAGCCTAGCTAACATCACAACATGGGATCAACTTATGCATGCTTTCTTAGACAAGTACTTTTTGTTGACCAAGATAATGAAGATTATAAAGGAAATCACCAATTTCCAACAAGGTGATATGGAGTCCATTTATGATGCGTGGGAAAGATATAAGAACCTACGAAGGAAGTGCCCATACCACAACTTACCCAATGAGGTCCTTTTATAGACTTTTTACAATGGAGTTAACCCATAGAAAAAAGGCATAATTGACGCAGCGTCAGAAGGATCCTTGATGCGGAAGATTGTTGATGAGATAAAGGACCTGATTGAGGAGATGGTAAGCAACAGCTGCTTACGGATGAATGAGTGAGGAAGGCAACCAGTTATTTTTAGAGAGCAGAAGGGAATTGTTGCGATTGATCAAGTGACAGAGATGCAAGTGAAGATCAAAAACCTAATGCGACAACTAAACAACATGAAGGCATCATCCTCAGGTCAGGTGAAGGCCGAATAGTTGAAGTGTGAGCTTTGTAGTCAGATAGACTATGAAACTGTGGAATGTTTACCTTATGAAGGAAGACAATTAGGAGTAAGTGAACTACATGGGGGCACAATATAGACAAGGAAGGGATAACAACCCCTATTCTAATATCTACAACCCTGAATGGAAGAATCACCTGAACTTCTCCTAGTCGGACAACACTGGCAGACAGTTTAGGCCTCAGGGACAATTGAGCTTTTAGTATGATAAAGCAAGTATGATGGAATTGAAGCTGGATAAAATTTTAGATAATCTTGGAACTTTAGACAATGCACAAAAGAATTTGGAAGATAAATTTTGGCAAGTCACTAAGAACCATGCTTCTTCAACTCATAATCTAGAAGCCTAAGTGAATTAACTTTTTCAATGCCTTTTCTATGTGGAATTTGGGAAATACTCCTAGCACTTCAAGAATAAAATCAAGGGAGCAACTAAAAGCTGTAACTGCTTTGAAGTGGGAAGGAACTTGAACGACCCACAAAGGCAGTGGAGAAGGTTGTCCAACCAGTTGAGAAAAATCAAGAAAAGGAGAAAGAAGTGGATATGAGTGAATACCCTCCTTATGTTGCACCTTCATCGTATCAACCCAAGGTTCCTTTTCCTCAATGACTACAAAAGAAGAAGTTAGATGAACAATTTGCAAAGTTCATTGAGAAGTTAAGGACACTACAGATTAATATCTCCTTTATTGAGGTATTAGAACACATGCTTAAATATGCAAAATTTCTAAAGGATATATTATCGAAGAAGCATACTTGGGAAGATAATCAGACGGTAACTTTAGCTAGCACTTGCAGCTCAATAGTTACCAGTGAAATGCCTTTGAAATTGAAAGATCTAGGCAGTTTCACAATATCGTGTGTGGTTAGTGAATTTAAATTTACAAAGTATTCGTGTGATTTAGGAGCTAGTATCAATCTTATGCCATTGTTGATATTTAGGAAGTTGGGACTGGTAGAGGTCAAACCAACATTAATGTTAATTCAATTGGCTAATCAATCTATTAAAAGGTTGTTTAGAATAGTGGAAGACATTTTGATATGAGTGGATAAGTTCATTATTCTAGTAGATTTTGTGGTTCTAGATTTTGAAGAAGATAAGAATTGCCTACTAATCTTAGGATGGCCTTTTATGAACACAAGGAAAGCCATAATTGACATTTATGAAGGGAAGTTAACACTTCGTATAGGTGAAGATCAGGTCGAATTCAATATGAATAAGGTCTTAAAGAACACAATAATGAGTAGTGCATATATGAAAGTTGAAATTATGGAACAAAATTAGCAAGACCTCATTGAGAGTTGCATAATAGAAGTGAAGCCTTTAGAAGAAGAGGTTGATAATGAATATCATAATCCTGAATTTAAAGGAGATGATGAGATGGAGGAGGCATATGTTCAAGTGTATAAGATAAATTAGTTTGAACCGAAGCACCCAACCACCATCTTTAGAGAAACCTCTAACATTAGAGCTTAAGCCTTTACTTGCACACCTTAGATATACCTTTCTTGGTAGAGGTGAAATGGTACCGATAATAATTTCTAACCAATTGAATGAAAAACAAGAAAGTAAGGTGGTAGGAGTTGTTAAGAAGTGGATGAAAGCCATCAGATGGTAGATTCTTGACATTCAAGGAATAAGCTCAAATGTTTGCATGCACCGAATAAACTTAGAGGAAGGATGTAGAGAGGGAGCATTAGCCGAGACTAAATCGTAACATGAAGGAGGTGTTCAAGAAAGAGATCATAAAACTCTTAGATGCAAGGATAATTTATCCCATCTCGAATAGTGAATGGGTCAGTCCAGTACAATGCGCACCTAAAAAGGGAGGAATGATGGTGATAGAGAGTGATAGTGGAGAAGTAATTTCAATAAGAACAGTCACGAGATAGAGAGTATGTATAGAATATTGCAAACTCAACTTGGTGACTAAGAAATATCACTTTTCTCTCCTATTTATAAACCAGATGATAGAAAGGGTAGTTGGCCATTCATATTATTGCTTCTTAGATTGATACTCAGGCTATAATCAGATTTTCATCTACCCTGATGATCAAGAGAAAACCACATTCACTTGCCCTTATGAAAGATGCCTTTTGAACTTTGCAATGCTCCAACCACATTTTAGAGATGTATGATGTCGATTTTTTCTGACATGATAGTAGACATAATAGAGGTGTTCATGGATGATTTTTTAGTCTTTGGAGATTCTTTTGATATGCGTTTAACTAATTTGGATAGAGTTTTTCAAAGATGTGAAGAATCCCATTTGGTGTTGAATTACGAGAAATGTCATTTTATGGTACAAGAAGGGATAGTGCTAGGGCATAAAATCTCACATCAAGGATTCGAAGTTGACAGAGTGAAGACAAAGGTTATAGAGAAAATTCCACCACTAAGCAACATAAAAGGTGTGTGAGGATTCTCAGGCCATGCAGGATTCTACTGACTGTTCATTAAAGATTTCTCACAAATTGCAAGACCTTTGACAAACCTTTTAGTCAAGGATGTGCCCTTCGTGTTTGATGATAAGTGCATATCTACGTTCAACACCAATTTTTAGTCAAGGAGGCATTAATATCAGCACCAATTTTATAACCACCAGACTGGACACTTCTGTTCGAAGTTATGTGTGATGCTAGTGACCAGGCTATAGATTGTATTTTGGGACAAAGGAAAGATAAGAAGCTGCATATGATTTACTATGCTACTAAGACTCTGCAGGACCATAATTGAATTATACTACCATAAAGAAGGAACTACTCGCAGTAGTGTATGTATGTGATAAGTTTCAACAATATCTTCTGGGTTCAAAGGTAATCATATTCACTGACCACAAGGCACTAAAGTACCTTTTCAAGAAGAAAGATGTTAAACCTAGGCTCATTCGATGGGTGTTACTTCTACAAGAATTCGATATAGAGGTGAGAGATTAAAAGGGAGCAAAAAATGTAGTCACAGGCCACTTATCTAGACTTAAAGGAGGGCGATTTAAGCAAATTAATGAAATAAACAAAAATTTCCCCGATGAAGTTCTGTCAGATCTCTCTTACTAGTGGTAAACTTCTGTCAGATCTCTCTTACCAATAAGGGAAGAAGTTCTTGCATGATTGTAACTGATATATATGGGATGAGCCAACCCTATATAGAGCTTGTACAGATGGGTTAATGCGACGTTGTGTTCCAGATGAGGAACTGTTAGACATCTTAAAGCAATGTCATAAAGGTCAGTATGCTAGGCATTATAGAGCCAACAAAATGACAGTCTGGATACTTGAAAATGGATTTTATTGGCCATATTTTTTTAAGGATGAGCATACTTATGTGGTATGATGTGATCAATGCTAGAGAATAGGTAACATTTCCAAGAGGGATGAAATGCCTTTATCCAACATTCAAGAAGTTGAAGTCTTTGATGTATGGGGTATCGACTTTATACGTCCATTCCTATCTTTAATAGGGATCATGTATATTTTAGTGGGGATTGATTATGTTTCACATTAGGCAAAAATGGTAGCATCTCCAACCAATGATGGGAGAAGTTCATTAAAAGGCTATTTAATGAGTTTGGAGTGCCAGGATCAGGCAGCAAGGCTAGATGATGCCTTATGGGCCTATAGGATAGCTTTTAAAACACACATTAGAACAACTCCGCATAGGCTCGTTTATAGGAAAGCAAGTCATTTGCCGATTGAATTAGAACACTGAGCATACTGGGCGATTAAAGCATTAAATTTTGATTGGAAACAAACTGGCAAAAAAAAAAAAACTTCTACAACTGGACGAACTTGAAGAGTTTCATTTCAATGTTTACAAAAACGTCAAACTCTATAAGGAAAAGGTGAAGAAATGGTATGATGCTTGTCTCAAGCAAAAGGAATTCAAAGTAGGAGACACTATTTTGCTATATAATTCAAGGTTGAGGCTATTTTGAGGGAAGTCGATATCTAGATAGAGTGGACCAGTTACGATTATTTAAGTTTTTGATCAAGGAGTTCTTAAATTGGAAAACGCTAATAAGGAGACTTTTAAGGTCAATGGGCATCGGTGCAAGTTTTATTTTAGAGGAGCAATTCCTAAAGATAAGGAAGTAATTTCCTTGTCTCCAAATAAGTAAAGATGCTTCCCTGGATGCAAGGTCAAGCTAAGGAACATAAACTAGTAGTTTTAGAATTTGTTTGAAAATGTTAGCTGTAGTTAGATTCTTTTCAATAAAACATTAGTGTCTTGTGTGAACTCTTAGTGCGACACCATCACCACCTACATCTATATAGGATTTATGTCTAACCCAATTTTTTCTTTCCCTTTAGTTATTTTTCTTTTCCAAATTAGCCTTTAGTTCTAATTTTTATGTTTATTTTTCTGTTTACTTTCAATTATGCTTTTCTTGTCTTTTATGTGTTGTGTGCTTTCTTCTCACATTGATGAAAATGTGTTGTTCAAGTGTTGGGAGGGATTATGTGTTTTTGCTTTTGAATGTGATTTTTTATATTGTATGATGGTTATTAAGTTACATCTTGTGAATTGTTTGAATGTGTCAATCACTTAGATGGAGTGAAATTTATTTAATTTTGAACATATTCTAGTAGGTTGTAAATAATCATTAGATTTCAAACTTAGTGAATTAGGAGACTTTGGATAAATATACAACTTAATTAGGATTTAGTGTAAATTTCGCACCCTATAGGTTGTCACATTCATTCATAATTTGAGGCCTTTCAACTTAAGTAGCTTAACTAGTATTTTTTATGGAGACGAGTAGCTTAAACAACAAGGTAGGCAATAATTAAAAAAATGTGTGTATTTTTTTAAATAAATCACTATTCTGCTAGCCCCCGAGTTATAAATAGAACTAGTAGCCAATTGAAAACATGATATAGCTGAGTAATCAGATTGATATGCATCGCAAATATGTGTCGTCACGTCAAAAGACTGTAATGACATTTCAACCAAGCTTTTTAATAAAACATGACTTAGTTGAGTAACTGGATCAACATTCATTACCAATGTTTGCCTCCGTGTAAAAAGACTAAGTCTATGTTCATTAAATAAAAAATGTATTTACTTAATAAAAACCTACCGAACTTGTAGTAAGCTTGACTTTTCTTAAAAATATACTCAGGAGCAGTTACAGAATCTAAAGGCCAAAGAATTATTAATGTGTGCGTACAATTGAAAAGGGTAAATAAATTAACAATTATATCTTGATTAAATTGTGTATTTAGTTCAAAGCCCCTCGATATAGATTTTGCTTATTAATGATTAGATATAAATTGTAGGATTGTGTTTAAGATTAAATTTATTTCATGAAGTTAAAGTCATTGCCTCATTATTGCATTATATGTTATGTGTTTGTTGTTTTGTTTGCTTAAGGACAAGCAATGTTTAAGTGTGGGGATGTTGATAGTTATGATTTGCATTGTATTTTAGGGTTTAATTTGTTAAGTATTTAGTGTTAATTTGAGTGTTTAGTATGTATTTAGGTTTTAATTGTGTTAGTTTATGTGTTTAATTGTTTTTATGGGTTAGTATGAGTCTTTGAGCTTAATTTTTATATTTTTAGGTATCTTGATGGGTTTGTTAGTGTTTCAGGGTAAACGGCAAAGAACGGAGAAGTTTCAAAGAGTTTTGGGTCAAAACCACTGCTTGTGATCGTGGCACATAGGCCACATTTGTGACAAAAAGAGATGAGCTAAAAGGACCCTAGTCACAATCGCACATTTTCGGCCACGATCGTGATAGAAAAGGTTAGACATTGGCCGCGATCGTGGAAGGCAGGGCAATAATTGTGGCCTACGTCGGGCTGATACAGAAACTTGAATTTTGCGAGATTTTTCAGACCATGTCAACCTCGAATTAAACCTAGGGCTTCCAATATATAAATAGAACATTACAAGATAGAAGAAGTAGCCTTCGACAGAGCTTTTCACATCAGCAAATTCAGAACCCTAGAGAGCTACTGAGTGATTTGAGGAAGGAGACGAAGGAAGAGAGACAAGGAGACGAAGCTTAATATAAAGTACTTCCCACAACAAGTGGTTTCCTACAGTCGCTGCCTCCACAAGTCCATTTCTACAGTATTTTCTATTTTTATTTCAATTTTATTGATGAATGAAATTAAGACAATTATTGAGAATTATTGTTGTCGAATGTCGATTAATGTCTAAACTCACCTTCGAGATTTTAGTTCTTGAGATTAATGAAGTTTGATTTAGTACATTTTATTGAGTTAGTTTGTGATTCAATATCTATTCTTTATAATTCGTCAACAAACTGAGAGGGTGAGTCGAGTGAATATCATCAAATTTGGCTAAAGAGAGTTCGGTAATTTGATAGATAAGAATTGAGTCAAGCCGGTGAAATCATGTAACGAGAGATTGAGCATATGTTTTCAATAGGTTATTAGACAATTTTGGAACAAATTTAGGTTTTGGGTTAATTGTGAATCGAGAGATTACAATTCCATAATTTAAATTAGGGATTATTAATTAGGGTTTAAAGATTATAACTCGAGAGAGAGTAATCCATCTTAGGACCGCCTACACCCGATAAGTTGATAATTTCATAATCAATTAGATTTTCATTAATTTAGAATTAAAACCCCTTCCTCTCAATTGGTATTTCCTAGGTTAATTCTTGATTTGGTTGTGTTATTTACTATTTCGTTATTATTTTTGAAATTTAATTCTTGTAATTGATTGATTAATTTTCTACATTAATTTTTTATTTTAGATTGTTGCGATTTAGTTTGACCTTAGATTTTAGGAGCCTCCTTATGGGTTTGACACCTTAGGTACTATGCGAATGAATCGTGTGTTTATGATATTATCGAGGTTAAAATAGTAAAACTTATCATATAGGAAACCTGCGATCAAAAGACAAGGAGTTAACTATGACGAGACATTTAGCCCCGTAGCTATGCTTAAATCCATTAGGATACTCCTAGCCATTGCTGCTCATTATGAGTATGAAATATGGAAAATGGATGTGAAGACAAATTTCCTAAATGGAAACTTAGTTAAGGAAGTGTATATTATACAACCTGAGGGCTTCATATCCAAAGATGATAAAAAGGTATGCAAGCTTCTGAAATCTATTTGTGGAGTGAAGCAAGCATCTAGGAGTTGGAGCATCCGACTTGATGAGATAATCAAAGAGTGTGGTTTCTTTCAATATCCTGATGAATCTTGTGTGTACAAGAAGGTTAGTAGGAGTGCTATCATATTCCTTGTGTTATATGTGGATGACATATTACTAATAGGAAATGATGTCTCAAGTTTGCAATCAATCAAAATTTGGTTATCCCAGAATTTTTCCATGAAAGACCTTGGAGAAGTAATTTATATATTGGGAATAAAGATCTATAGAGATAGATCAAGGAAGTTGTTAGATCTTTCACAGTTGACATACATAGATAAAGTGTTAAAAAGATTTAGCATGGAGTAGTCCAAAAGAGGTTTTCTTCCTATGACTTATAGGATAAAACTCTTAAAATCTATATGTCCCAAGACACAAGATGAAAGGACTCGTATGAGTATGATCCCGTATATTTTGACAGTAGGATCAATCCATTATGATATGTTATGTATAGGACCTGATATATCATATACTCTAAGTGTCATAAGCAGATATCAATTGGATCCTGGTGAATGTTATTAGTTGGCTGTCAAGAATATCCTAAAGGACTTAAAAAAGACTAAGGATGTATTCTTGATATATGGAAATGGAGATCTTGTAGTGAGCGGACATACGAAAGCCAATTTTCAATCTAACGAGGATGACTCCAAATCCTAGTCAGGTTATGTATTCACACTAAATGATGGAGCAGTCAGTTGGAAAAGTTCGAAACAAGAGACGACTGTAGATTTGATGACTGAGTAAGAGTACATTGCAACTGTAGGGTTATTGTTCAAGCCAAAGAACTAAGGTCTCATCAGAGGTCCAAGCTTGTACTCAGGAGATATCACCTGATTAGGGAGATAACTGAAAGAGTTGAAGTGAAGATAGAGAAAATTCCCACAGATCAGAACATTGCTAATCCTTTGACTAACCCACTTCCTCAAATAAAATTTGATTCTAGTGTACTCGCCTATGGTATTAGATACGAAGATGATTGACTTTAGTATAAGTGGGAGATTGTTAAAGTAGTGCTCTAAAGGTAATCACCTTTAACACTTTTGTACAAACTTTTTTTTATTAATGAAGTGAAAGATAATTTCATTAATTTGATATTCGTTTATATATGAATTGATGTTGATCTTAAATCGAATTAATGAAGTCCATGATACAAATCATAGAATGAAGGAAATCATGATGAGATCATTATAAGAAGATTCCTATCGTGCGCAATTATGCTAGTATCTATATAATCTATAGTCATAAGATTAATAAGACAAGACATTATTAATCCAGATAAACTAGCACATGTTATAATCCTCAAATTTGATCAAGTAGTGGATCTCACAAACTGTAAGCATGAGATGCTTAGAGTTAACATATGGATGCTTACTAAGAGTAGTAAGTACATCAGGAGACCTACTATGAGATTATCATATGGATGATTTATCAAATATCAATGATCAATCTCATCATAGCAATGGTGTAAATATCCTTAGACTTGAGGTACTCAAGGATATTTTGGATACTAAACCTGTGCTTTGAAATCATTGCTTGTTACCTCAAGATAAGATCACTCTTAGGGTGGTGATTGGGTACAGTTATTGGTATTCAAAGAAAATTGGGTAGCTAATAAAGGATTCACCACTCCTGATAGAAGGAGATGATACCTACAACCTCTTGTTGGGTCATTACTCAGGAGTCTCTAAATAAAGTAGTTATGTGTCATAAAGAGAGTCTTCAATGATACATAAAGTAATGAGATCCTAGGAAAAGAACTAACATCACTTAGACTAGATGTGACGTAGTCAGTCTAGTGGGAGTTGACACATACTGTGAACCAAGTAGGGTCTAGTATGGTGAAAGGATGAATTGTATGGTAATTGTCTATGGAAAGGTTTGTAAGTTGGATAATTAACTATCGAAGAGTTCATGTGTTAATCCACTTATATTCTAGTAAATTGGCATCATAAAACCCTTCATGATTCGCTTAAATTAAGAGTTAATTCAAGTGCCTAAAATAAATAGGAACCTAAGGATCATACACATAAAAGATCGCATGAAAAACAAAGTGTATATGGCTGGATTTAAGTAGGCCATAATCGTGGCTCATAGGTCACGATTGTGACTGAAGTTGAGGCTAGTTTTTAAGTACACCACAATTATAGCTCATAGGCCACGATCGTGATTGAAGCCTTGACAGTTGATACATAAGTGAGTTCTTCACTTATATACAGAAAGTTTTTACTAGTTGTTACACACTCAAGTTAGTGAGAAAGGGCTCTAGAAGAGTTCTAGAGATAAAAAGAAGAGATCTTAAGTTAATCTTCATGTAATTTATGCAATTGTTTCATAAAAATCTAGTTGTATGCAAGATAATCTTGATCTATCTTGTCATTTGAAGATCTACTTGAACTCATCAAGTTTGGTGTTCTAACACCCTTACACATTGTTCTTCTTCATCTTTGCATGTTCTTGGGTGATCAAAGAAGGGTTTGGTGTTTGCAACAACTCAAACAAGAAGAAGAATCAAGAAATGAGGAAAAATTTAAAGGTACTAGCTTTTAAATTTCATGTTCTTATTGTGAATCTTATGCATGCATGTGTGCTTCGATTTTCGGGGTTGTTATGGTGTCAAAATTTAGATTCTGACACTTCTGTTGCATTGACATGTATGTGATGCATGAATCCATAGCATCCCCAACACCAGCAATTAGATGGATGCGAAAACAAGTCGAAACAAACCCTAAAATCCCCAAGCATGACACACACAAGCACAGATCATGAAATCAAATCATAAAGAGAAGCAAGAGATGCCTGACAAATCTTGAGGGTGTGTTGTTCGCTAACAAGCTAGGGGTCACTGGAGACAAAGATGTGTTGTTGTCTAAACTCTCTTGTTGTTTAATCACTACGTTAATCAAGTGTATTTACTTGGGCTCTCATTGCGTCTTCGTTAAAGTGGTACTATGCTTTATTTATTTTTAATACAATCATTTTTTAATTTTTCAAAAAAACGTTCTATCTTTTGTTACTTGTAATTAGTCTTATAATTATTATTATATCACTTTCTTCTCCCTAAAATATTATAAATGATATCATATATGCATAAAAATATTTCTTTATTATATATATATATTAAAATAATAATATTTTAATTGTTGTTAGTTATAACAAAGTTTCCCTATTCTTGTCTGATTTGGCTCAGCTCGGTTCAAGTTGATTGGATTTCAGGCTATGTTTAGTTTTATAATATTTTTAAGTTTCAAATCGAGCTAGGACTGTCCAGTCCAACTCGATCCAAAGTTTAAATTATTTTTATTTACAAATTAATTATTATATTTAATCAAGTTTGATTAGGCTCAATTGTGATTGTGCTCAAAAGAATTAGGCTTAAATGGATCTGAGTCAAATGCTACTTATTATTACCTTTAGTTATTATTTAAGAGTGCAACAAATTTAATTATTTCTTATATAATATTTTATAGCAACGATATTTTAATTTTGTTGCCTTTTTAGGTATATGACAACAAATTACTGTTACCGTTGCCTATTAATAATATTAAAGGAAGCACTTTAAAAACCATTGCATTATATTAGTTTAAGGTAACACATTTTAAAATATGACAAATCTAATGTTGCTTAAGACACTTTTTGTCGTAGTGATTGCCAAAATAAACTATTTGTTTTATACTAAAAAGCACAATTATATGGGTCGTTACTTGTAGTAAAAGCATATATTGTTCCACAGAGATTGTGCTTAGGCACCACTTAATTCAGATTGTGATTCATTTAAGGTTCAAATTTGAATAATGATCCGAAAAATAAACTAAATCCAACAAACTAGCAATAATCAAATAATGTAACAATGAAAATCTGTTAAGAGAATTGATCAAGTTATGAGAGAGGGGATTTCACCTATCATTAATGCTAATCTAGCCATTTATATGTTTATGGGGTGTCAGTTCTAGACGATCTTAGGATTGATTACTCTCTCTCCAGTTATAACCATTCCCTAAATTGTAAACCCTTATCCAATTATGGACTTGCAATCTCTCAATTCATAAATTACCCACAATTTAATTAGTTCTAAAGCTCTCTAATAAACAATCGGGTCTCTCACGGGATCTCTCTCCATGAATTTACTGACTAGATTGATTAAGTGGTCAATTAGATTACCTAACTCTTATTAATCTGATCCAATCATTTTTATCTAATTCACCCTCTCAGTTTGTTACCTCAACATGCAAATACATTAATCAACCACAACACCCAAACCAAATAAACATAATTCAACTAGATTAACATTAAGTATAAGCAAAATCATGAAGGAAAAGTTAGAACATCATTAACAACCTAAAATCTATAACTATAAAACCTATCCTAACCTTACACATTAAAAAGGAAATGGGGAGGAAATGAAATTCAGGTTGGGTGATTCTGGAAAGCAGTAGCATCGGGAAATCACCTAATATAGGAAGCTTTAACGTCGGAACCCTCCTCTTCTTCTTCTCTCTCTCTTCTTTCTTTCTCTATTTAGAGTTTCTAAATGTAGGCTAAATGTAAAGTCCTTTATACGGTTACCTCCTAATGCTTTTATAGTCTTTTCTAATTAAGGTAACCATAGTGTCTTTCCGGAGTCTGAAGTGTTCAAAATGTCCCTCGAAAACTATAATATGGAAGGTACCCTATGTCTATCTGCACGCAGTTCACAATTGTGTACTCTTTGTCACGATCATGGCTGATTCCCCACGATTATGGTCCTATGCTCAAGCTTCTGTCACGTTGGCTTGTGTTGATGCTTCTGCCACGATCGTGGCTTATGTTTTAGTTTGAGCCTCCTCCAAAACTCCTACAAATGCCTTGAAACACTAACAAACTAATCACGACACTTCATATATATATATAATTGAAGCTCAAAAATATGTTCTCACTAAAAAACACTTAAAACACAAATATTTATGAACTAACATAATTTCTTCACCTAAACACACACTAAAAAATTAAATTAATCACTAAACACACACCAAATTACCTACAAAAATAATTCAATCTACACCTATCATGATCCCCATAGTTAAACTTTTGCTCTTCCTCAAGAAAAAATCAAATACAATTAATAAAATTTTATCATTTCATTTTCACAAAGATTAAACATGCAACCCCTCAAACTTTAGCCATCTCAAGTGTCATGTTACTACACACATTATGACTAATTTTCATTGGTGTAATAAGCAAACTCAACCCATGAAACCATCACTTAAAGATAAGTATAAATTCACAATGGACCTTCCTTATAAATTTCACTCATTTCTCTCAAGTGTTTGATGGTTAGTGTTTCACTAAAACTTCCTATAGGAAACCACACTATTATAGGCTTACTAATACACCAATTCTCCTCCACAATGATTACATACTAAGATAGATCAAAAGGAATTTGTTTCATGTTGTAATGTGGCTAGAGTTAAGGTGGATCAAATAGGTTTTAGAGGTTTATCACAAACATTTATAAACTACTAAGTATATAAAGGGATGACAAAGATAAACTTCTGATATATGTAAATGGATATAACTACTACTCTGCACTTATTAGAGCTACTACAAGTTATTCCGTTTTCTTTTCTTTTCTTTTTTCATTATTCTTTTGATTTGAGTTTTTTATGTAGAAGCAATGAACAAAAAACAAAAACTATATGTAATGTGCTCTTAAAAGTAGAAGTACTAAAATATGTTCAAAGCATCTCTGAAAAGAAAAAAATATTAGAGCCAAAAGATTCCAAACTAAAGTGTCACTTAACACTCTATTGATTGGGCAAGCTAATGGGGTTTATGGGTTTTAAAATTGGGTGATTTCAAGAAACAAAAGGATAAAGGCTCAATAGGGTTAGTAAGTGATAATAAAAGGGTAGGTCATTTAAGCCAAAGGTTAAAGCAAGAAGGCCTTAATCATTTCTATCTAGCATGCATCCAGTAAATTTGAACTGATTCAAAACAAGTTTTGAAGGCAATTACCTAAAGTAGCATCACACAAATAAGGAAATGAAATGATTATAGATTGGATTCATAAAGTCTCAATTCCTCACATAGGCTCAAATCAAAATCTATTATGCTTCTATACATTACCTTATTGTTTAAGTGTCAATTTTGAGTAAACTTATGTAGCCAACTACTTTCATCACTCCACATGGTTCACTCTCCACTCAAGTAGCCTAATTTAAGTTCACACATGCATTTAATCTCATTCCAGCTAGCATGGTAGAATCTCATGGCAACACATTCATCACAAAGATTTAAATGTAAGAGAAATGACACTCCTAATACTAATAACCTAACATGCCTCATAACTGACATGCAAAAATGCAAACATAAATGCAAAGACTACCTCCCCACACTTGAGCAACACATTTTTCTCAATGTGAAAAGGAGAACACCCAAAACCAGTAAACAACACAATGAAAAATAGAACACAAAACACAAGAAGAATAATAGAAGAGATTAAGGGTAAGATGGGCTTAATTGGTGCCAATGAAAGTGAAGCGTTTTTCCTCTCATCCTTTGGTCCTCCAATAAGCTATGATGCATGAAAAATCTTTAAGTAACCTCAAAAAATATCAATGAGCACCTAAGCAACAAGAGAATGAAGGGCGAAATAATTTAAAACCAAACTAAATATTATGAAATCAAAACAAAACCACACTAACATAAATACAAACAAATGAAAGATAAACATGCTAAGTTAAGATCATTAGCTTGAGCATTCCATATTCAATCATGAAAGAGTGAGTGAAAGGAAAGAAAGTTCTTCCTTTCTTGTGATCATGGCTGTCCAAATTATAGCTTACACTTATGCTTATTAATCTTAAAAGTTTCAACCTTTTCATTTTCCAACTCTAAAGCTCTACAGGGAAACACTTGAATAACCTTGAATGGGCCACTCCATCTTGAATTGAGCTTTTCAAGAAATAATTGAAGTCATGAATTGAATAAAAGCACTAAGTCTCCACTCTTGAATTCCTTCTGGATGTGGCCATCATACCACCTCTTAGCCCTTTCCTTGTACAACTTGGCATTTTCATATGCATCTTACTTTAACTCCTCCAATTCATCAATCTGTAACGATCTCTTCTCGCCTGGTAGCTTCCAATCCATGTTCGGCTCTATTCTTCGACTCTAATGGTAAGTGGCAAGCCTTGTTATACACAAGTCGATAAGGTGTTGTGCATATTGAAGTTTTGAAAGCTATCCTATAAGCCCACAATGTATCATCCAGCTTCAAAACCTAATCTTTAATTAAAGTTCTCACTACCTTCTCTAAAATCTTCTTCAACTCTCTATTCATCACCTCCACTTGGCCACTCATTTGCGGGTGGTAAGGGGTTACTACTCTATGATGAACATTATATTTTCACAAAAGAGCCTCAAAGAGTTTATTGTAAAAGTGTCTCCCTTCATCACTTATGATAGCTCTAGGCACTCCAAATCTAGTAAAGATCTTCTTGATGAATCGTTGCACCACTTTGCCATTATTTGCTAAAGTAGCTATTTCTTCGACCCACTTAAACACATAATCAACTGCAACTAATATATAAGAGTTAACTAGGGAAGATGGGAATGTTCTTATGAAATCCAAAGCCCATACATCAAATATCTCCACCTACATAATGTTAAAAATGACATCTCATCTCTCTTCGAAATATTGCCTACTCTTTGGCACCTATCATAAAGTAATACAAAATCTCGGGCATCCTTGAACAAGTTTACTAGTAGAATCTACACTCCAAAATGTGAGTAGCCATCTTGTTCCCTCTGTAGTGTCCGATATAAACTGAACTATAACACTAAGTCAAAACTTCAAGCATTTCATCTTCAGGGGCACAATTTTTAATCAAACTGCAAACATACATTTTATATAACATAGGTTCATCCCAAATATAGCGAGACCAGTGAAATAAGAAATGCTTCCTTTGTTAATGTGAGAGATTGGGGCAAAGAATACCACTTGAGAGATAATTGGCAATATCTGCAAACCAACGAAGAAAAGGGTTTTCTACCATCATTAAGGCCTCGTCAGGAAAATGTTATTCAATTCCCTCTAACTTTTCATTTTTTAGCCCTTCAAGTCTTGATAAGTGGTCTGCTATTACATTTTTTGCTCTTTTCTTGTCCTTAATCTCAATGTTGAATTTTTGGAGCAGAAGCATCCATTGGATAACCCTAGCCTTAGCTTGCTTCTTTGTAAAGAGATAATGTAACTCTGCATAATCTGTAAAAACAATAACTTATGAGCCCAAAAGGTAAGATCGAAATTTCTCACATGCAAATACCACTACAAGCAACTCCTTCTTAATGGTTGTGTAGTTCAATTATACTCCTATCAAGGTGTTACTTACATAGTAAATTACCTGTAGTCTCTTCTCCTTCTGCTATTCGAGTACATAGCCTATGGCATGGTCACTTGCATCGCACGTGATCTTGAAGGCAAGTGACGAATTTGGTGACGTCAAAATAAATGTTGTTATAAGTGTTGTCATTAACCTGTTAAAAGCATTTAAACAATTATCATCAAATACAAAAGACACATCTTTAATTAGCAAGTTAATTAAGGGTCTAACAATAATAGAAAAGTACTTAATGAACCGTCTGTAAAAATTTGCATGGCCAAGGAACGCTCGGATGCCCTTGATGTTCATAGGAGGTGGGAGCTTTTTAATCACTTCATTCTTAGCTTGATCTACTTTAATCCCCTTCAAGAGATCTTATGGCCCAAAACAATTCCCTCTTGGACCATGAAATGACATTTCTTCCAATTCAAGACTAAATGAGACTCCTCAAATCTTTGTAACACTCTATCCAAATTAAACAAACAATGATCGAAAGAGTATTCAAAAACAGAGATGTCATCGATAAATACCTTCATGAATTCCTCATTCATATCCACAAAGATGGCCATTATGCACCTTTAGAATGTGGTTGGTGCATTGGATAGACCAAAAGGCATCCTCTTGTAAGCAAAAGTCCCGTAAGGATAAGTGAAATTGGTTTTCTCTTGGTCTTGTAGGTATATAAACACCTGATTGTATCCTAAATATCCATCAAGAAAATAATAAAAAGCATGGACAGCTTACCTTTCAGTCATTTGGTCCATAAAAGGTAATGGGAAATGATCTTTCTTAGTGGCTAAATTGAGCTTCCTATAGTCAATACACAGTCTCCAAGTTGTGATAGTCCTAGTGGAAACCTATTCACCTTTTTCATTCCCTATCACTGTCATGCTTCCTTTCTTAGGCACACATTACACCGGACTCACCCACTCGCTATCTGAAATTAGGTATATTATACCTGCATTTAAAAGCTTCACCACTTCCTTCTTCATAACCTCTTGCATGTTTGGATTTAACCTTATTTGTCTCTCTCTCACTATCTTGCATCCTTCTTCAAGGTTAATCCTATGCAACATCACATTGGGATAATCCCACTAATATAAAAAATTTGCCACCCCATGGCTCTCATCCTCTTTATAATAGTTTCTACCACTTTCTTTTCTTGCTCAAAATCCAATTGGTTGGAAATAATGATGGGTAGAGCGTAATCCTTGCCTAGAAATATGTATCTTAGATGGGAAGGTAAGAGTTTTAGTTCTATAGTAAGAGGCTTTATAATAGAGGGTGATGTGGGTGCATCCACTCTCTCTAACTTCTATTGCTCACCCTCCTCACACAATTCCTTTTCGCTCACACTCTCATCCTTTTGCACTTCAACAAATTCCTCAACTTCCTTCTCAATTTCCTTCTCAACTTCCTTTACACATTCATCCATCATATCAATTTTCATACAAGCACTTCCATCCATCGACTTTTTCAAAGATTTAGTCATATTAAATTCATCCTGATCATCACCAATTCTCAAAACTAGTTTTCCTTCATGCACAACAACTAATGCCTTATAGGTATTCATAAAGGGCCTACCCAAAATCAATGGATAGTTCTTATCTTCTTCAAAATCCAACATAACAAAATCAACAGGAATTATAAATTTATCCACTTTTACCATAACGCCTTCTACTATCCCAAATGGCCTCTTGATGGATTGATCCGCAAGTTGAATAAACATAGATGTTGGCTTGATGTTTCCTAGTCCCAATTTCCTAAAAATAGACAAAGGCATCAAGTTAATACTTTCACCTAAATCACATAAGCATTTAGAAAATTCAAAATTACTAACAACACTTGAAATAGTAAAACTCCTTGGATCTTGTAGTTTTGAAGGCATTTTGTTTGTGATAATTGAATTACAGTTCTCTGTCAAGGTCATGGTTTAATTGTCCTCCTAGGTGTGTTTTTGTGTCAATATGTCCTTGAGATACTTCACATACTTAGGCATACACTCTAATGCCTCCACCAAAGACAAATTAATCTGAATTTTCTTTAACTTCTCCAAGAATTTTGAGAATTAACTGTCAACGTGATGTTGTCTAACCCTTTATGAATATGGAATCTTAGTCTTGTAAGGTGGTGGTGGTACATATGGCTTCTCTTCTTCTTTGTCTTCTACCTTTCCTTTTGTTGACTATTGTTTTACACATTTGGCTCCTCTAATTGCTTGCCACTCCTAAGTGTGATCACCTTGAATTATTCCTTTGGATTGGCCTCATTGTTGCTTAGTAAGCTTCCTGTATTCCTAGAAGATAAAGCATTAGCAAGTTGACCTTCCTGCACCTCCAAGTTGTGGATGGATAAAGCATGGTTCTTCGCAATCTGGTCAAACTTTGTCTCGATTCTCTTCTGACTCTCTTCTTGTCTTCTTTGACCTTCCTCTTGGCTTAAGAACTTTGAACCCAATACATCCATTAACTTTTTCATTTTGTTCTCCAAAGACACAAGTCGGTCATGCTAAAATTTGAGAGGTCCTTGTGCACTCACTTGGCCATTTGCATTGTTAGTACTCCACGAAAAAATTGGCTAGTTTTTCTACCCAAGATTGTAAATGTTAGAGCATGGATTATTGTTACCTCTTTGCAGCTGATCCTAAGTCATTTAATTGTTCTATACCACTAGCTCTCAATAAGAAGTATTCAGTTGTGCCATGGTTGTCATGCCCATATAAATCATATTGTAATTGCATGATCTTGAATGTGGATGAAGAAGCTCTTGGCATATTGCTCAATTGCTTAGTGAGGATGGTAATTTGTAATTGTAAGGCTATCACCAAGTCAAGTGGAATCATTCATTTTTGCTCCTTGGACCCTTATCTACTCCTTTCATTTGACCACATATAGTTGTTACTCGCCAACTCTTCCAAAAGGTCATGAGATGCATCAATGGTTTTCCTCATCAAAGATCCTCCTGTAGTTGCATCTATTGTTCCCCTTGTACTCTGAGTTACACCAGTATAGAATGTTTGCAAAAGAAATTCAATCGAAAGATTGTAGTAGGGGCAGTTCCTTTGTAATCCCTTAAATCTCTCTCAGGCTTCATATAACGACTCCACATCACTTTGCCAAAAGTTTGTGATCTCTTTAATGATTCTTTTTGTCTTGGTTAAGGGGAAGTACTTAGCCAGGAAAGCCTGGGTTAGCTGCTCCCAAATAATGATTTGGCTTGCACTGAGTTAATTATACAATGCCTTTTCCTGATCCCTCAAGGTAAAAGAAAATATTCTTAACCTAACAGCATCATCAGACTTCCCGTTAAACCTGAAGGTATCACAGATCTCTAAGAAATTTGCAAGATGGGCACTGGGATCTTCGTTGGACAATTCTTACAATTGCGTACTACTCTGAAGTATGATGAGGAGTGTCAGCTTGATCTCGAAATTATTGGCTTGAATCATTGGCCTTGTAACTCCTTAAGGACTGAAACCTGGCCTTATAAAGTCCATCAATGTCCTCTCAGGTCCTCCTTGCTCTCCTTCTGCCATATTCCTTTGGATTTTGTCTTGAATTCTAGCTCTTCTTAGCTCTCTTCTATGCTTTGCAATATATGAAAACTCTTTTTCACTAAGCTTGTTAGATCTTCTCGTGCTCCATGTGTTCATGCGCCTGTAAAAACATAAGGAAAAGTATCAATCACTCTTAAATCAAAGTTTGGACAAGATGGTAAATAAAATAATACCTGATAAAGGCACCAAAACTTGTTGATTGCAAAAACAAACTACCTATTTTATGCTAAAAACTATAATAAGTATACGGTTCATTACTTGTAGTAAAAAGCATATATCATCCCATAGAGATTATGTTTAGGCATCACTTAATTCAAGTTGTGCTTTGTTTAAGACTTAAATTCAAATAATGAACTGAAAAATAAACTAAATCTAACAAACTAGCAATAATCAAATAATATAACAATGGAAATCTATCAAGAGAATTGATCAAGTTATGAGAGAAGGGATTTTACCTATCATTAATGTTAATTTAACCATTTATGTGTTTTTAGGGTGTTAGTTCTAGATTATCATAAGGTTGATTACTCTCTCTCGAGTTATAACCACTCCCTAAATTGTAAACCCTAATCAAATTATGTAATTGCAATCTCTCAATTCACAAATTACCAATAATTCTAATTAGTTCTAAGGCTCGCTAATAAACAATCGGGTCTTACACGGGATCTCTCTCCATGAAATTACCGACTAGATTGATTAAGTGGTCAATTAGATCGCCTAACTCTCATTAATCCGATCCAATCATTTTTATATAGCCCACCCTCTTGATTTGTTACCAAAACATGCAAATACATTAATCAATCACAACACCAAGCCAAATAAACACAATTCAGCTAGATTAACATTAAGTATAAGCAAAATCTTGAAGGAAAAGTTAAAACATCATTAACAACTCGAATTCTATAACTATACAACCTATCCCAACCTTACACATTAAATGAATAAAAAGGGAAATGGGGAGGAAATGAAACTCAGGTTACATGATTTTGGAAAGCATCGGTATCGAGAGATTACCTAATTCGGGAAGCTTCGGTGTCAAAACCCTCCTTTTCTTCCTCTTCTTCTTTTCTCTCACTCTTCTTTCTCTCTCTATTTAGAGTTTCCAAATGTAGGTTGACTGTAGAGTTTTTCTAGGGTTACCTTATAATACTTTTATAGTCTTTTCCAATTAAGGTAACCTTAGTGTGTTTATATGGTTTGAAATGTCCCTTGAAAACTTGAATCTGGAAGCTACCTTTTGTCTATCTGTACGTAGGCCACGATCGTGGGCCTTAGTGCACGATTATGGCCATTTGTCTACTTTTTGTCATGATTGTGTCCGACTTCCCATGATTGTGGTCCTATACTCAAACTTTTGTCACGATCATGGGCCTATGTTGATGCTTCTGTAAAGGTCGTGATCATGGGCCTGTGTTTTAGTTCGAGCCTCCTTTAAAACTCCTTTGAATGTCCTGAAACACTAACAAACTCATTACGACACCTCATATATATAAAATTGAATCTCAAAAACATGTTCTCACCCAAAAACACTTAAAACAAAAAAATTATGATCTAACACAATTTCTTCGCCTAAATACACACTAAATAATCAACTTAATCACTAAACACACATCAAATTACCTATAAAAATATAATGTAATCCACACTTATCAGTTATTCGATAGTTAGGGTTAATTAATGAGCTTTTTCTTAATTAACTATGACCTAAGGAAAAATTAGGATTAATGGAGCTTGTAGTTAACCTACGGCCAATAGTTCAAATAGAGATATGAAGAAAACAATTCAATGAAATATGTTTAATTAGGTGTAGGTTAAGATTGAACCAAAGAACCTGGTCCCTAACGAATTCACCACTTTTATTATTTTTGCATATTTTCTTTAATTTGCTTGTTTTAGTTGGTTTTGTTTTATTTTCTTATTTCAAACCAAACAAACCCCCTCCCCAAAACCTAAACACCAATTATTTTCATAACAAAGCCTAACTGAACACTCTCTATGGGATTGACTTAGACTTACCACTACTATAGTAGTAGGTCTAGTTTACTTTGTGTAGTGAACGACTCGCTATCAATTTTTTCATTGTTCTTGGGGATTAATATCCTTTTCTGTTTTGAATTTATTTGTTTTATTTTTATTTGTGGATAATTTCTTTTCTTGATTGATTAGTTATGGTGTATGACACGATCTTCTCACACTAGTGATTTGAAATTTAATCCAAAACCTGAAAGAACATTGCATAAAGTTTGGAGGATACATCATCATCAAACAGAAAACTTGACTCTTCACCATGAATTCAAATAGCTTTGGATTTCTTTTATAATTCTTATAGTGATTCCATTTCTGATACTGCTTCTAACATAACTGAGAAAAATAGTAGTCGTACTCTTAAACAGTTGGCTGCCCTTGATTTTAATCATCAACCATTATGCATTGATTTTCCTACTATTGATGTTGCTTTTGAGGTTAAATCTGGCCTAATTCATCTTTTGCCTACTTTTTGTGGTATGCTAGGTGAAGATCTTTAGAGCATCTTAAGGAATTCCGTGTAGTTTGTTCTAGCATGAAGCTAGTTAGGGTATAAGAAGAGCATATTAAGTTGAGGACATTTCCATTCTTGTTGGGCAACACTGACAAGGATTAGCTTTATTGCTTTCCCTCTGGATCAATTACCACTTGGAATGGGATGCAAAGACTTTTTCTTAAAAAATACTTTATTACATCTCAAGCTATGAACATTCAAAAGGAGAATTATGTAATTTGATAACATCATGGAAAAGAATTATATAAATACTGGGAGCATTTCAAGAGGTTATGTGTTAGCTGGCCATATCATCAAATCAATGAGCAACCCTCTCCAATATTTCTATGAGGGCCTTCTGCTACAAGAAATAAATATGGTAGGTATAGCAAGTGGAGGTGCTCTAGCAGACAAGACACCTATTAAAGCCAAAAATCTCATTTCCAGCATAGCTGCCAACTCCCAACAATTCAGTACCCTTCAAAACACTAATAGACATTAGGTTTTAATTGGGTTCCAAAATCCGAACCAAGCTTTCCAAGAGTTAGAATTTAAATTCAATTGACAACTAATAGTCACATATTCAATAAAATTGCAAGAGTCACAATTTAATTCTTCTTTATCTCTTTTTTCACTTTTTTATTAATTCCAAAACAAAAACACAATTCAAATTGAAGTGGAGCTGATTAATGATAGATGAACAAAAAGACACAAGAACATTAGCAAAAACACTAGTTTGATATAAAGGCAAAAGGTTCAAAGGCAAGCAGACAACAAGGTAGATTATAAAAATAACAAAAACACGAAATAAAAAAGAAAATATTTAGATCCAACCTAATTCAAAAGCCTATAAAAATTGATGCAAATCTTAGGAGATGATTATTAAAAACCAAACATCAAAGAAATTACCAAGATCTTAACAACCAAATAAGGCATATTCCAATCCTATGACCCAATGCTCTAAATGAACAAGAACCAAAAGAATGTAATTAGAGTTAGATGCCACATACTAAAGTATTAGGAATTAATGTGATAAGTCTTGTTAAGAATGCCATAAGAATGTGTGTTCTTAATATGTTCAAGGCCTAGATCAGAAAAAAGGATGGAGAAGCCTCCAAGATACATTTTCACTCTAAATTGTCAACTTACAATTCGTTCTTTTGGTGTGTTGCATACTAAAACACTTGTAAAACAATAACTAGGCCTTAACAAGCTTCTTTAAATCCCAAACTAAGTAGTTCTAGCCTAAATACACCTAATATGTGCTAATAATTAATAAAATATAAAAAAGAATAAAAAAGAGCACTAAATAACATTTTTGGATTAAAATAACAAAATTAGTATCTCATATCATGCTTATGCGCTAAATAGAGTTTTTGATCCAAAATGGAATAAACAATAACCTATATCATGCTTATCCTTTCACATAAGCCATTATGCATTAAAATAGTCCATTATGGCTAGATTGCACATCCAAATCACATACACAGGTCAATTTCTCTTATTGTGTCCTATTATGCTTAATTAAGCCTCCAAATTCAATTCACATTGTTTTAGTCCCTATGACATTTAATGGGCCCTAAAATGCTCAAGGGATCATGTATATTTTCTTTTATTAGTCTAAGCTAGTTCTCATTAGATCCTACTGAAACAACCAATACCAAATAAATGGAAGGTAAATTGGCTAGAGATTTCAATGATAGTAATGGTTAAACAAGACTAAATGAGGAACAAGCTAAATTAGTGGTAGCAAAAGTCAAACACAAGAAAACGAGAAATAAATAGTGAGTCAACTAATAGAAATGAGAAATAAATAGTGAGTCAACTAATAGATCAATGAAGAATGCTCCAAGAATAGCCGCAAATAACAAAATGAAGACTAACAGATAATATTGCTAAATGCACACTTTTTTTCTTTTTTTTCTCTTTTTTTAGTCTTTACTCTTTTTTTACGTTTTTTTGTTGGAACAAATTAATAAAGCAAAACAATAATCAACTGTAGTTTAACTCATTCCTAATTTAGATTATTAATCATGCATAAAGCACATAAATAGGTCTAATAACTTACAATTCATGAATTTTTCAAAAAAAATTTACAATTCATAAAGCAAGACATAACCTGGAGCAATATAAATTAATGAAAAGAGGAATAGAATAAATTAGAATTAATGATATAAATAGGAGCAATAGAAAACATTTTGATAAAAAATTAAATCATAAAATATAATTCGAAGCGACCAAAGTTATTATACCAATTGACAAGAAACTAAGGTCTAAAGAGCTTAAATTTAAACCAAATATAAAATTTAGAACCCTAAGATTGAATTGGAAAGTAAGAAAGAACTATTACTAACCAAACTTGCTAATTAGAACCAAAGTTATGAGGTCTTTTTAATTGTCATAAGTTTTCTTGACAAGATCATATTTAGTTCTTAGGTAAAGATCTAAGAAGAAGAACTTAAAAAAAGAGAAAACCTTTAAACTTCATATTATTGATTTATTGAATAGAATATAACCATATAACCTTTTATTTAGGTTTTCATAGTATCCTAAAAATAAAAGGACATTTCCTTTTATCCTTAACTAGGTGCTAATAGCATAAACTAATTGGGAAAACAGATATGTCATATTAAATGGTAGTCACAAATAAGAAAGGAAGTCAACTAAAATCTAAAATAAATCCTAATTAAAGAATGACTACTAAATAAATAAGGAAACGGATAAACTAAGACATGTTTTTCCTAACCATCCCATAATAGTTATAATATGCAAATTAGGCCTAATGAATATGCAAGTTTAAGCCTCCAAATCCTAGTTTCGCATTTTTTAACATGAATTCATTACTTCACATGGTAAAAAACATGATCAGTCTTAGAAACACATTAATGTCTTTATTAACAGTCACCTCTTTAGCTTGAATTTTGCAAATGAAGCATTGTAAAGTTTGCTTCATGAGCTTTGTTTGTGATTATGTCAATGGGCCTTTAATTCCTTATAAAGGATCTTAAGAATGCTTGGATACACAAACTTGATCTCTATCGTTTACACTATATACTGAATGACAATCAAGATTAATTAACCAAATATAAGCTATATTGGAAAGTTAAAATATCATAACAAATTTAGGAAGTTGAAGATTTATGATATATCATCACTCTTTAATGGTGATGCTAGCTCAGTTTGTTCCCTAATGAACTTGTTGAAAATTCTAAACAACCTTTCAAATCTTTCTATCAATAGAGACAAAATTCATCTCTTTGTATCATCAGATGCTAGTCATTTGATAAGTAGTTTATTTATTATAACAAGACTTAAGCTTAAGACTCTTCCCTTAATTTTTTAGGAATGTCAATCATTACCAAGATTCCTTTTTACAAAGACTATCATCACTTATAAAAAAATTGAAAGAAATATTGGCCAATATGCTAATATAAAGACTTTAGATATATTGTATGAACATTTTCATTGTCCATGTATTAAATGTGATATGCAATTTGTTTATAATAAATATATAACATCTGAGAAAGAAAAATCAAATACAAGTAAGGTGCGAAAATTTTGGTGGCCTCAAGTATGCTTTACTTTCTACTTTAAATGAAAACATCATGAGATTTGAATACATACAAGGATTTGCATGTCATTGATATTGATTTTGCTTATGTGTTTAATGCATATGAGAAAAAGGGTTTTGGTAAGTTCTATAGGTATATTGGGTTTTTTTATTTATAGAAACAAATTTTATGTGCCTAAAAGATTGTTGTGAGATTTGTTAATTAAAGACGCTTATGTAGGGAGGCTTAATAGTGTATTTTGGTATTGAAAAGACTTTAAATGTGCCGCATAAATATTTCTTTTGTCCTAACATAAAACATGATGTTGAAATATTTTATGAGAAGTGCATTACATGTAAACAAGCTAAGTTTAAAAGTATTGTTTATGATCATAAAGCTAAGTTTTTTATTACTTTTAAATTTTTAAAGGAGGTTATAAGATTGCGTAGTGTGTTTGAAAGTATTATTTATGAATGTCGAGCTAAGTTTCTAAGTTACTTTTAGAAAACTTTATAGAGTAAGTTAAAACAAAGTTTATTTTTGCATGTCATTCTTAAATAGATGGGCAAACTAAAGTAATTAATATGAGTTTATATATTTTGTTGCATCCTATAATTTAAAAGAACTTTAAAATTTATGAAAAGTGTTTTCCCCTTGTTGAGTTTGTTTAAAATAGATGCATTCATAGTGAAACTAAATTTTCACATTTTGAATTTGTTTAAATAATCTATTAACTCCTTTTTATTTATCACCTTTACCTATTGATGATCGTGTAAACTTTAAAATAAGGCAGATTTTATCAAGCAAATTCATGAGAAAGCAAGGCAAATATTTAAAGACAAATGGAGCAATATGTTAACCAAGTTAATAAAGGGAACAAGTTGTTTTTTTAGCTTTATTACATATGCGTAAAGAGAAACTTTCGACTCAAAGGTGATATAAATCCAAGGGGAGATTATCCTTTTCAAGTGATTGCAAACATCAATGATAATGCATATAATCTAGATCTTCCTACTAAGTATAGTGTGCGTGCTAATTTTATTGAGGCTAGTTTATTCCTTTTGATGTAGGTGATGATTCAAGTACAAATCCTTTTAAAGAGAGAGAGAATGATGAGAATACAAAGGTCGTCAAAAGTGAAACACCAAATTCTAATCCATTGAGAATTAATGGAAGTCCAATCATAAGAACAATAGCTAATAAGATTAAAGAAGCTTTAAATGGTCTAATTGAAGGCATGTAGGCTAAAAACTACAAGTTGATAGGAAGAATTAGGTCAATCCTTAAATTGAAGACTAGTTAAAGATTCAACAAATACATTACTAAAATATTTTGCTTTAAAAATGCAAGAAGATGGCAAATTTTCATATTGACCAAAACAATTTGTAAAGGACACTTTCATCTTTCCAAAGAATCAAGAATCATGTCATTTAAGCTTTGTAGCATAATTTATGGCTCCTCAAACTGTTTGACACAAACGTAAAAATGATGAGGCAATTTTAAGTATTTGACTTGTTTTTCCTATTTCGAAAGGATTTCTTACCAATTCGATGTTCTCTTCTTGGTTTTCCTTATTATTTTGCATATCTTTTGGACTTATTTTCTTTTTTCATAGATAAAAATTATGGATTTAAGTTTATAATAGAATTTCTTTTATTTTTGGCAAGTTAAATATTTTTAAATCCAAATTATAATTACTTTAAGTTTGGTTTTTAGGATTTTATTCCCTCCACTATATAAGGGCACGTTTTATGGTTGTATGGGAAAATTTTTTCATTAATAATATTTTGGAGAGTCATCTCTTTGTTTCTTTTAACCCCAATTCAGGGAATTAACTCTCTCTTATTAATAGAATACCCCTTATTAAACTTCCTTTCTATATCTAGGTATTCTTCCACTTTATCTTAAACTCACAAGAAAGGATTGCAAACCCTCCTCATAAAAAATGAGAAACACAGAAGCTTTTCAACCACTAATCTCCTTTTCTCTATAGGTAGTCTAAAATAAGTATTCTCATTTTTTCCTCCTAGCCATTATCCTCAAAGAAATTAAGTAAAAACTCATAAACTTCCTAGTTTGGGAATGTAAACATTAATACTAAATCTAAAAGTGAGCTAACACATAGTTTGCTTACCTATGAAGAAAAGGGGTCCAAAAATCAAACCTCTCAAAATAGGTAATAAAATTCTCCTTACCAAAAGAATTAGAAACCTTTTTTAAGAAAAGGAATCTTATAGGTTAAATGAAATCATAACATCATCTTAAAAGGAAGAAACTTTTAGATAATCAATCCATATACAGGGTGTTCTTAGAATTAGAGAAAGATATTCAAGTTCAAAACTATAATCTATAGCTATTACTTACATAAAATTTAAAATGGAGATGATACGAACCCACTCAGTAACCTGCCCTAAGAACTCTTGATCTATTTGTTGTACGTGCCCAGAATCCTGGAAAGCAAGTTGAACGATCAGATTAAAACCTTAAGGAAGCTAAATCCTTAAAACCCCAATCTTAAGATGCCACAAAGGTTCATCACTCCCTTGATAAGTTAGATTTTTATTCCACCAAAAACACAAAAGAACAAGCAAAGCTTAATAAAAAATAACTCAATTTTTATTGATAGTGATGATGTTCTCATAATACATTAGATGGCTCTTTAAATAGGCATTATAATATCATAATCTTATAAGGTTTTTCTTACCTATTCCTAGTTCATACCTAAGTAAGAAAGAATGAAACAAGAAAGGGAATCCTTAATTTGAGGATACAAATCAGTCTTGAATGTGGATATCTCCTAAATTAAGGAAACTATCTAATTTATCAAGCTATTAATGAACAAGTCTTAATAAGGCCTTATTCACTAAAAAACATAAATTTAGGCTTTATTAAATCAACAAAACTAGCCCACTTATTGATTGCATCTTAGTTATGCAGATTGGGCTTCCTTTAAGCCCCTGCGTGATAATCAACCTTGTATCTTGGATTCCAAGCTTAGTTCACCGTGTACTAAGTCTTGTCAAACATCTTGTACATTATAACACCCTCCTTTTCTTTCATCTCTAGATTAATCCTTGCAAAGCTTCTTTCATTCATTTTTTTCTTGCGCTAGTCATTAGACCTACAATTCCTTGCAATAGGTCTCAAGAAAAATTTCTAGCATTATTTGAAGCCTTTCGGTTAGTATCTTGATCCCCATCAGGAGAGTCAATTGTTTATCACTTAAAATTGGAAATGAAGACTCCCTAAGTTTATTACATAATAACCGGCAACCTATGGGACCTCTTATCCTATTCTCATCTAGGGTGGCCTTTGATGAGGAAATCCCTTATTATTAGTAACTCTTGAGCATGGAAACTTGCCAAATTCAAATGAACATAATGATTCAAAACTTAAAACCCTAATGATCTCCCAAATTTTGCTCACTCAAATAAAATTATTTGTCTTATTCACATATCCCTCAGCTATATAAGTGACTCTACCTTTAAGCCTTGTCCCACAATTTGTTATATGTTAAATAGTATAAACTCGTCTAGTGTAACAACTATATGCCCCTAAAATTTATTCTCTAGCTTGTGATGTATCAAAATCAAAACACCCATAATAAGCTTAGCTATATTAAAATTTTTATAAATATATGTATAATCTTTGCCTTATTCCAAAAATACAATTTGGTTAGTGCTTTTAAATAGGGTCCAATATGATGCATTAGGGAAGGTATTAGAAAGTGTATGGAACTAATGGATTAAATCTTCCTTAGAGGTGTTTAAGACAAGATTTGATAGGTAAGTGACCAATGCAAATGTTGAAGATAATGCATAAAAGTTTAACATGGGCAATGCTTTAGCTACTATGATATTGAGTGTAATATATCAAGGATGGGATTTGCTTCAATGATAGAAGCTAGAGGACCAAAGGGGGTCTAATTATCATGCCAAAAGAAAATGGTTCTACCATTAGTATTTGAATGTTTGCAAGAGTTTTTGATGATGCCTCTAAGCCTTAATAAGGAGTTTTAAGAGTGATGAAGAATTGATAGGTGTCTTAGCTCTCCATAAACTCTAGCCCTTTATGTAGTAAGTGTGTATCAATTTTACCTATAAGTAATGTTTATCTGTTAGTAACCTCCAAAGCCTCTTTATAAGGGTAATTGAGTTAAGCATTTTGATTAGAAAAATTATGAATCCACCACTTTGTAATTGATTTTGCCATTAACATTCCAAAGTAAGCTTCTAAAGAGTTTCTTTAAATCTTTAATGACTGCTTTAGGAAATAATGTTTGTGAGGCCCAGTAGTATATGAGTGATGAAAGAATTGAGTTAATAAGTGGACATCTACCTACGAGGGATAGTGTTTTGGAGCTCTAGCTTCTATTATGCTCTTGAGGAGATATAAGCATCTATTATGCTCTTGATTTTGTTGATAAGAGGTTTAAAGTCAAAGAGAACATACTTATGGATGAGATTAGAACTCTAAGATATTTAACAGGGATAAGATATTCCTTAAAGTCTATGATTACAAATATTTTAGGACAGGTAGAAGATACTTGCAGAGAAAAAGAAGTAGGATTTATCAGAGTTGATGATTAGTCCAAAGAGCTCCTTAAACATATGACATAATTTAGAAAGAATGGAGACTGATTTGGTATCTACTTTAGAGAAAATAAAGACATCATTAGGAAAACTAAATCTTACAATGGTGAGCTTCTTGTGTCTTAATTTGAAGTTAGAATTCCTGATGTTGGTTCTTTTGAGAAGTTTGGTGAGAACTTCATACACCAAGGAGAACAAGTAAGGGGAAATAGGGTTCCCATGCCTGATACTTTTAGCTGCTATGATTAATTTGGTAATTTGTCCATTAACTAGAAATTTGTATAAAACTTAAGTAATACTTTAATTCACACATTCAATGAAAATATTTAGGAAGTTAAAAGCCTTTAGAGTGTTTAGGATGAAATTCTAGTCAATAGAATCATAAGTTTTCCAAAAATCAATTTTGAAAGCACTTTTTTTTTGTTTCTTCTATTATATTGCTTGGTCAACTCTTATGTTGTAGCTATTTTGTCTCCAATATGTCTCTTTGGAATATATGCACATTGAATTGAATCTATTAAACCACAAAGTATGGTTCTTAATCTTTCAACAATTTCCTTAAAGATTATTTTGTATATAGAGGAACGATAAGTAAAGGTCTAAAATCTCGTAGGGACTTATGATCCTTACAGCTAGGAATCAGAGTGATGAATATATTGTTTAGTTCTTTAAGAAGTTTTATGTTATTGAAAAAATCTTGAACTATTTAAACTACTGTATTCCTTATAATGCTCCAATTTCTATGAAGAATATAATATTAAAGTCATCAGGACTAGGAACCTTGCATTAATATAGGGATTTGATGGCTTTTTCAATTTTAGTTATTGAGACAGGGAGAGAGAGAAAGAGCTTCCACTTCACTTGCATTTAGTTTATATTGGACAATTTGTTCAATAATTCTAGGTATGGATAAAGTTAATGAGCTAGTTCCAAACAATTTAGTGAAATAATTCTTGGTTTCATATATAAATTTAACTTGATTATGAAGTAATGAGCCATTAGATTCCAATGTTACTATTTTATTAGAGGCCAATCTAACCAATATAGCTCTGTAGAAGAAGGGGGTGTTTCTATATCCATCATGTAACCATATAACTCTGAATGTCTACTTCCATAATGAGTTATCAAAGTTTACAATTTTTTTTAGAATCTTAAAAAGAGAGGATGGTGGGATCAAGATAAAAATCACTCTAAACTTTATCAAGACTTGTTTTTACAATATTTAGGAGGTGATTCAAATTTCCAACATTGTTTACAAAATCTTGATTTCTTCATAAATTCTACAAAGTTTCTTAGAGCATTGAAATGGTTTAGTGCCATTAAAGAAGGAAGAGACTCCTTTCTTCATTGCTTTTTTAAAACCTGGAATTTTCATTAGATGTTAAATCTAAATGGATGTTTGATGTGAGGTTGCATTGAATCTGAATGAATAATAATAGGATAATGGTTAGAAATGGTAGGTTAGGAAAGTAAGCACAAGAATTAGGAAAATATTGTATCCATGGGTGAATGGTGAGATCTCTGTCTAATTTTTTTCCTCAAAAAGATGGTATCCTCCTTATGCTTATTACTCCAAGTATAGAAATTTCCATCACTTGGTAAGTTCTGTAACTTTAGTGTTTGTTTAGAGAATTCTTTAGGTGATTATATAGAGGTTTGTTGGAATGGCAGCCATATGCCTCATTAGGATGAATTGTAAAATTAAAGTCTCCTAGTAATATCCATAGAGTGCTGATGGCTTGGTAGAATTCATGAGTTTTTTCTGTAAGGAAACTCTTTGATAAGTATGATTGAAGGCATAGATGAAGGAGATTTCAAGCTGGATATTCAAGATTAAGAACTTTACTTTCAAATGAATCATCTAATCACAGATAATAGAATTGAGGATCTCAATTTTGTCATCATTGTAGGGGGCTAAAAATCTCCCATTTGGATGTAATTTATGATTAGATATTGCTTTCCAACACTTAGGGAGTATAGCTAGAACATTGCAGTGATTCTTTTTCAATATGGATTCTAAAATTCCTAACGGAGTGTGTTTATTCTCAACAACCAAATTTCTAATGGTTTGTTTCTTGGAGGGATCATTCAACCCCTTTATGTTCCATGAGAAAATTATCATGGTTTTTGGATTAAAGAAGGAGGATTCTTTGTTTTGCCCCGTTTCCTTCTAGTGACTGCTTGAAATAACTCTTAATTAGCAATATCTTTGTTAGAGGAGGTTGTGGTAGTTATTGGATATTCAAGAATAAGAACTTTACTTTCAAATGAATCATCTAATCACAAATAATAGAATTGAGGATCTCAATTTTGTCATCATTGTAGAGGACTAAAAATCTCCCATTTGGATGTAATTTATGATTAGATATTGCTTTCCAACACTTAGGGAGTATAGCTAGAACAATGCAGTGATTCTTTTTCAATATGGATTCTAAAATTCCTAACGGAGTGTGTTTATTCTCAACAACCAAATTTCTAATAGTTTGTTTCTTGGAGGGATCATTCAACCCCTTTATGTTCCATGAGAAAATTATCATGGTTTTTGGATTAAAGAAGGAGGATTCTTTGTTTTGCCCCGTTTCCTTCTAGTGACTGCTTGCAATAACTCTTAATTAGCAATATCTTTGTTAGAGGAGGTTGTGGTAGTTATGGTGGAGTTGACTAAGTTAGAGAAGATGGTGGTAGTTGTAGTATAATCTTAATCCAATTTGGTGGCCTTACAAATCTCCAAGTTAAGAGTATATAGTGTTGTATTGATTGAGATTGCTAAGTCATTAGTAGGATCAACAATCTTTCCTAATAGGCTCTTAGATTTTTGCTTTGGGGAGGTAGGTTTAACAATCTCTATTAGTGAATTCTCCATCTTATGGTTAGAATTTTGGTGTGCAAGAAGAGGTGTTTCAACCTCTTGATCCATGAATTCTTCCTCTTATATCAATTTCTAATATTTTCCTATTTTGAATTTTCTTCTTGTTGGCTTCCGATTCTCTTTAGGCTACAGGTTAAGAGGCTTCCAAGCATAAGATACTTTGATCTTATCCTCTACCATCTCTAAGTTATCATTGAATTTGATGATTGAAACTTCTTTAGCTAGTTCTGTTAAAGCATCGATAATAACATTAATCTTGGAAAAAGATGATTCTCTTCATTTTTATATCTGCATGATCAAGGTATAATGGTCTACCTATAGAGATAGTTAAGCAACTCAAAACCTCAGTTGTTTAATATTCCAAGGGAATATCATGTTACAAATCCATAATGGTATTAGTTGATCTAATTTCTTTGAATTTCAGTCCAAGTCTCCAAGACTAGATGAGAAATGGTTCGTTTGAAACATGCCAACGATCAACTTTGATTACTTCAGAGATTGATTAAGGTGAGCTAAATTTGAAGAAGAAAATATCATCATGATTTAGGATTGTATCAAGTAGACGATACTATTTCTAATTATTGTTGGCCTAGGATAAAACAGGAAAAGGAACTCTCTTATCAAGGAAGAATCCAACTAAGGAGGATTGTCATTTTTGAACTTCTACTTGAAGGATATATATAAATAGGGGAACAACCTAGCAATCTAGAGTGGATTCAGGGGGTAGAAGGACAATTTAGCATCAGGATTACGGTTGTCAGCAAACTCGTTTGAGAGGAGTTGTGTCTGCAGGGGAGTTAAAGCAACAAAAGGGTCTAAGGTGGAAGCAAGATGCAAGATTGTGTGTGAGCATGCTGGGGTGGGGTGCGGGATATGGTGAGGAGGATGGATGAGATGAAGAGGAAGTGGAATGAGACAGAGGAGTGAAAAGTTCAAAAAATGAATAAGACATTTTAAAAGCTGATGGATAAAAACATTGACTGATAAGTAAAGATATTCAAAGAAGAAAGAGAGTAGGTAGAGAAACAATGCAGCAGGCAAGTAAAAGGTGATAGAAAGATCTGTGTAGATGAAAAGGGAAGTAAGAAGAAGAGTTAAGTAACTGTAATTGGAGAGAATGAAGTAGGAATAAGCTTAAAAGGAGGGTGGTAGAGGGAAACACAACTCCTGAAGTAACTACATTGTTTAGAATAAGGAACCTCCACTAGACTCACTTATAGTTTAATGTTAAAGAAAGAAGACAATCTAAGGAACATTGGTGACTTTAAAAGTGGTTTATCTTGAAAGAAAATTTTAATAAACAACTAAAAACAATATGTAAATAAAAAGAGGTTATAACGTATGTTTCAATGATAACAAATATTTTATTTTTTATTATTTAAAAATAGATTATTCAAGTATATAAATCAATTGATGTAACATGATATGCAGTCAAGTTAAGTATCAAGGACCAATGAAATTGAAAAGAAAGGTTGGAGATATGTTATTATATAAAATTAATGTACTATTTCATGTACTTTTAACTATATAATTTTAATACTTTAGGAACTCTTTTACATAAGCACCTCACATTCAATTTTAATGCTTAAGATTTTTATTTATCAATAGAATTTAAGATTTTGACTTCCAAAACTCTTTTCTTTAAAATAGAATTTGAGAACTTTTAAAAATAAATAAAGTTAGAATTTTATCAAAATACAATGTTTTGTTGTTTTTAAAATTTTGAAATTTATTGTTTTAAAGTATTTTTAAATGTTAATTTATGTTGGGATTTTGCCAGCTTAAGGATTCAGATAGTCTAGTCAAACAAGGTATTAAAAAGCAATATAAAATGACTAAATTGTAACTAGGTAGACATTCAACCAATCGATGGGTTAATTAGTGAACCACCAACTAGCAAAAGAGTTATTAGTCGATACTTCAATCGACTAGTCGACCCTATAATAAATGGCTTTAATGACTATTTAAAGTCATATAGGATATCAATATTTGAGTTTTTAGTTATAGAACAAGTTTATGACATTTTTACAAGACATATTTGAGAAAGTTTTTTGGCATTTTAAGCATACATAAATTTATTATGAATTGATTGTAAGTCTTAAAGCATTAAAGCGAGCAAGTAAGGCTTATTAAAGTTGTAAAGTTTAAATAGAGGATTGTTTCTTTCACTTATTTGAATAAAAAAAGGTTTTTGGTTCCTCTTCACTACTAAAAAATTGTATAAAGGTTCCTCTTTATCCTAGATAAACAAAGGGACTTACAAAAATATTCTTCTTTAGCTAGTTAAAATAAGAGCTCTTTAGCTAGTTAAAATAAGAGTTTTATGAAATGCTAAATGAGTGATATAGAGTAGACATGCGCAAAATCTTTTTGTAGAACAACTACAAAATTAGTTTGCATTCTCTTTTATGTATTCTCTTTACATTATTTGTATTTATATAACTGCACTTCAACTATGTAATGATTTTATATTGTCATTCTATTATAACTTAGTCATATTGCATTTTTAAGTGAATTTTGTTTTTAAGATTCACAAGTTTTTAATTCATTCCTTCCCCTCCTTTTGGTGCCATTGAGATTGATACAATGCTTCTTAAGCACTTAGTATTTCAATTCTACTTTGACTTACTTTCACTCCTCAATTTGAGTTTAAGATTTTTAATTCACTAAATCAATATTTTTTATTAATGAAGATGACAAAACTATATTAAAAACTCACAATTTGTTCACCAAAATACTTTTCCATTTTTGACACTCAGTTCTCCTTTCTTGATATTTAGCTTCTACCTAAAGTCCTTATTTATACTCCACATTATCAAACTAGTCATTAAAGTCTTCATATGATCATCAAATCCCAACTTGGAAGATAGTATTGAAATCCATCAAATGATAACTAATCATTTGATACATTACAAAGAATAATTTGATAGATGACCACCTATGAGCATTTACCTATGTTATTGAGGCTAAATGCCTCCTCCTATGCACAACTACTTCAATTTTTAAATTACTTTGTATGTTTTTAGTTATCTGTATATTTAATGTTTTTAAATGGTTAAATAACTTGTATGGTGCCAAGTTGTACTTAAAAACTTTAATACCTTCAAATTAGTCGCATTTTTATCGTCAACTTAAATGTTTACTATTAGATTATTTTGTCTTTATCTTTGAATATGAGTAATAGATTAGAAGGCATTATTTGGTGATTATTCTTGAAATTGTCTCCTTTTTTCACTTTAATCACATCAAGTAAAAATAAGAATAGCTCACTAATTTGTAATAAACAAAGGGTATGAACATTCTTTATGTAAATAATTTTCATTTTATTATGAAAAAAATCTTAAGTTATGCAAATATATTAATTTTGAAGTAATATATTTGAATGAAAGGCAAAGGAAAGATTGATATACGTTTAGAGTAAAAGACTAATTAAGGGTACTTATAGAATTTTTACATATCACAAAATCAAAATGCAATAATTTTTAGGGTAATAGTTTATACCTATTGTTATGTATCATTCTATGTCTACACTTTAATGTCATATAAATAGCCACCGATGATAAGATGTGTTTAAACCACTTTCTAACATAATATATATAATATCATAAATTGAAATTCAGGATATATTTGAATTAAATGTATCCAAACTCATAATTTTTATCCCTACAAAATATTATAATACTAATAGTTTGTTTATTATTAATAGATGACTTTGTAAAGTTAGATGAAGCATGTTAGAGCTTTAAAGTTGGTACTTAAAGTTATTTGTAAGAGTTCAAGACTTGAAGATGTTAATTGAAGACACTTTAGTCTTGCAATCACTTTTTAGGGTTAATTACACTAGACTTTCTTATAGTTGACCTTTTTTAATTTTATATTTTTAAAATTATTATTTACTTTCTTGTATGATAGCTACCATATAAGTTTTTTAGCAACAAGTCTTTATGTAATAAGTCTATGTAAGCCACATTTAAGATTGAAAGAAAGATAAAAGAAAAATTTTTAATACAAAAATGAAAGCAAGAAATTCAAAAAGATTGTTATGGGATTTTAGTTCATCTTGTTTTTATGTGTTTTTTTCCGAAAAATAAATTTAACTCTCTTAAGATAAATTTGCATTTTTCATATTTTATTATAATTTGAAAATTAAGTATCTGTAGTTTGAAGAATTGTTCAGGAGTTTATTCATGTACGTGAAGTATTAGTTTAGATAATTTTTATAAGATTACAAGGCAATAATAGTGGATTTTACCAAAAATAACTGATAAAAAGGGTTTTTAAATCTCATTTACTGAATACCGGAAAGTTAAAGTTAATATGCTGTGTTAGCCCGTTTATTTCTGATTTTGCGTTCTTTATTAGCAGAAGCTAAAAGAATGATGTAAGGAAATTAAAAGAAACAGATGAATGTTGTCCCAACGGCAATTATATGTGTGATGTAAACAAAAAACTGTAATGCTATGGAGAGAGAACAGACATAGGCGAATACGGACAGTAAAGAGACAAAAGGAATAAAACTACAAGGCAATTATAAAAGGCAGACAGGGAGTTTGGCGCTATGCAATTTACATATTTACGCACACACAGACAAAGGAAGTAAAGAAAAAAAAAGGAAGAAAATGCGAACATTGAAAACGTCAAAAGTTGAACAGCTTTGGTTGTGTTTGAAGATACGTCGTTATCATATCAATACTTAGTTGAACCTAGCCTACATCTCGCTCTGTCTAGAAGATCTATGAAAATGTCTTTATCAAGCTATTCATTGACACAATCTCTATTTTTTTCTTTATATGCCTAGTCTTATATTGGATATTATTATAAAGAGGTTTGAAGAGTTTATGATGTTAAATGCTCAGCATTGATGTAGAACAGACGCAAGCAAAAGCTTGCACCACCATTCTTGTTTGTGCCATAGTCCCACAAACCGCCCCAGAAAATACCCACTTGTTCATTTTTTGTCTGCCTAAGCAATCCCATCCCAACTCTTACTAGACGATCGCGACTAGGGAGTGAAGATCATAATTGATGAAATCAATAATCACGAAATACAGTCGAATGGCTGGTAATAAAGAAAAAAATTAGAAATTAAAATAGTTACGAAAAAGATATGCACCTTAATAAAATAAACGTCGCTCTTCTTTCGGTACCACTAGTGTGTACGGCAATTCCCAATCTTGCAGCTTGTTTGTCTCGTTTCTGTGTTGCATCTATGTGGGGTTTGGCTGGTGAACAATCTATGGCGGGCACAAAATATGCGGCATGAATGTTCATAATATTTCATCTATTTGGTACCAAAAGGAAAAAAGAACTTGTCTTGAAATGATATGCAATATTCTTTTAAATGATTCCAATTTGAGCTGAAAAATGAGGAAGAAGAAAACAGAGAAAATGGTTAGTGTTTTTTTTTTTAATAAAGAGAGAAAAATCAGATAATGGTGTGACCAAGCCACAATTTCGCATAAAAAATTTTGTGTCAAAGAAAAATTATCTCGATCTGTCGACGGAAAAAAAGAGAAGGAGATCTTTTGTTTCAATTAGTTAATTCTTATTTTATTTCATCTCATCTCATCCATAAATTTGTGTGAGACTCAGAGAAACGTGTGGTTGAAATAAAATGAATCAAAGTAAGAATTTGTTAACTAAAACAAGGAATCTATTCCCCAAAAAAAGATAGCTTGTTGAAGTGGAAGGACGAGAATCCCTCTGTAGTGGCCACTTTGCTGGCCTTGGTGGTACCAAATCAACTACTGTCCTGGAGCATAGTTGCTTCTGAGTCATCACATATCTCTTGTAAGCTTTTTAACCTTAAACTTTGTTATCTTTTCTTTGTGTTGTAATGGGTAGTAATTAATAATGTAATTAGGAGCAACTATGTGAACTGAACCAGTAAGCTTGTGGTGAACTGAAACAATGTGCAAAAACACCGTATAATATTGAATGAAAGTTCATTTAGATCAATCATTGTGTCTCCTAATTTACAAGAGTGCATGCTCATCTGGCCCTTTTCAATTTTATTTTATTTTATATAATAATAATTTCCCATATACCCTGTATTTATATCTGTTATCGCTTATTCATTCCAGGACTACTTCTGCGGCAACAATTGTTCACATTGGTCGTGGTTTCTTCATCACGAGACACGTGCTTCTTAGTAGGCTATATGTTATGTTACTACTCGAAATTATGAATAATAGCTACTGTGAGTCAATTTTAATCTTACGGTAAATTCTGATACTTCAACGCTAAAGTATGCTTACATTTTGACGTAACCTTCCAGGGAAATTACTCGAGAGAGAATAAGCATAGATGAACTCATTTCTTAATTCCAGTTTCAAGCAATTGGGGACACTTGCAAGAGAATAATAGACTTATGCTTAATTCATGATAAACACCATGAAGAAGACAGCGATTCATAAATTTCTGAATCAATAGTATAGTTCGTTTCTGCTTCCGACTTGGATTTACATCATTAAAACGACGGAAATGCAAAAGCATCGTATACGATAAAAAATCTCATACAGGTCTTGCTTCAATTAACAATGTCGAGAAATATATTTCAAAAGATTGATGTGATGGAATAATGTAGTGAACTTTTGAAAGTATTTCCCAAATGTTTTTAAGGAAACTTATTCTTTAAGAAAAAGGACATGGAGAAAACAAGTTGGAAATCCATCTGTAACAAGAGTCACATCCAGGCATCAATTAATGCAAATAAAATAAATGCTTACTTTTAAGTTTTATTCCTTCTTCTTAATTTGATTGCTTCTCTTAATGGGTATAGTTGCATGCACCTTTGTATATATATATAATATGTTTAATTAGCAGCTTTTCAAAAAATTAACTGAAAGAGACTATGTTTAATAATAAATTTGGCCAATAGGCAATGGTAATTGGGTTTGGAAACTTTGTCTGTTAATGGAAGTCCGGAAGAATTATAAAAGTCGGTAGATCGCATCAGATTTTATTGGATTTGATTCATGATATCTTGGACCCATTTAAATGTTGTTTAACATAGAAAACAATTTTAAAAGAACAAAACCAAAAAAAAAAAAAAACTACGAATTATCTATCACAAGATCAACATAATTTTAATTTACAAATTAAAAAATTGTTGTGATTATTCAAAACGTCACAATAGCATAAGTTTCTTTTTTTTTTAATAGTCATATATTCGTACGAATAGAGTTGAGTACTATTAATCATAAAACTTTGAACACTTGAGATATATTATCATGCTGGTCTGGTTTATGAATAATTTAAACTATAGTAATGGTTAGCAATTATTAACGGCAATTAATCCAAAGTTGAAGAAAATCTCAACTTGGAATGATTTCCGATGAGGTAATAAACTCACGTTTGAATAATTATTAACTAATTTTATCTTTCCAATAGTGAGAAAAAGAAAATGATATTCGCTCTGTGTCCCTAACCCTAAGTCTTATCCTATGCCTAGCCTGAATCTTTGCTTTAAGAGAGTTTCATTTTCTAATTAGTTCAATCCCTAAACCTAAGTTTAGATTGTAATCATCGTTAAAATTAGGTTTCTGGTCAAACAATGATAGTTCTAACTTTTGGCTCCAAAGGTAGCTGTGAACTTTTTAATTGTCTCTACAGGTAAAAAAGTAAACGGAGGTCAGAACACCTTCTTACTTATTTTAATTTCTAAAACAAAAAATAAAAGAGGTAGTCGATCCTTTAATTCTTGATACAATTATGAATACTAATCTATAAGTATATATTTTTATATAATATAATTAAGAATCACAAAACATTAGGCTTATGATGGAACTGGACGCATCACTGTTAATATCATTGCACACCTATAATGTTCATAGTTAAATTTTCCAGCTCTGCAGTGCGTTTTCATTAAGATCATCGCCACAATCATGTTGGTTATCCCATTTAGCATCTTTCATACTGGTGATTATAGAATGTTTAGGAGGGTGCTTGGTTAAGGGATATAGTAATAAATCGGTGGGAAAGGATTAAATTGTAACAGTTGGTTATTTATTACGATTGACTGAATAATTTTTTTATATTCTATGTAATAGTCCATACCCTCAACAAAATTCATTTAACTTTAAAAAAAAATAGTCCATACGTTTCACGTGTGGGAGGAATAGTTTTGACTCTTGTAAACATTAATATTTTTTAATTTTTTAATTAAATATAATTTAAAGATAATTAATTAAAATATAATTAAATTATAAAATATGATTAATTAATTAATTAAGATAAAATCTGATTAATTATTTAAAATCTAATTAATTGAATTAATTAATTAAAATCTAATGGTTAAGTCCAAAATATTGTATAATTCAATATTGTACAAAATATTGAATTGTACAATATTTTGGATGATTAAACTATATTTTAAGAATATTATGTAATATGTTGATGTAAGAAAATACTGGAATATTTTTTTCTTCAAGAGCTATTAGAAAAGAAATACTGTAATGTACTTGATTTTAAATATTCTGTCATTATAAATAGGGTGCATAAATTAAATATAATCAATTAAAATATATTTAAAATTTGATACAAAACAAAAATTTAACAAGTTTTTATTTCTCAATATTTTTAACAAACTAACCACTATAAATAGTAATAATAGTAATCATTATTCATCTTAACTAACCATCACAATTCTAATGATTATATTCATTCTCATTCTTTACTATATTCATTCTTATTCTCATTCTCATTGTCTTTTGTAAACCAAACGCCCCCTTAGTGCTCATAATAATTATACATAATTCAGAAATCTTATTTAATCAAGTTTCTTCTTATTCCAAGTCCATTAACAATTCAACACAAAATATTAAGAATATCCACATGTGAGTGTCTCAAGTCGAAAAAAGAGGGGGAAAAAGACTAACATATAAGCTTAGTGGGCTATTCTACCTATTATTAATTGATTTTAACATGGGACCTCACTTTGAGCTTGTGTGTGATTTAACTTTCTTCTTCATTTGTACCTGTAGGCCCATTGCAATGACATGGTATCAGAGCTCAAGAAGATCTTGACCTAATGTTTGTTTTAGAAGGGGGCCCATCATTTAAGTAATTGGAGAAGGGATTTGAAGTCTATATAGAACAAGTGATCCAATAGTATTATTTGTTTCACAAGAGGGGACCTCAATCAAAAGTCAAAGAAAGAAGAGAAAGAAAATTAACATATAAATCTAGTGAGTTACTCTACCTGTTACAGATTGATTTTAACATAAAATCTCACTTGAATTTGTGTGTACTTTAACTTTTTTTCTCGTATGGGCCTATAGGCCCATTGCAAATTTGACACAAAATAAGTTCATTTTCTCCTTATTATCTTATGAGAAATTTCTGCAATATTAATAAAAATATTTTCTTAGTAAAATCATTCTATTATTAAAAGTACATCGTAACATATAATCATGCAATTATGAATAATATAACCTGATTTTCGTGACAATCTTAGTGAAATAGATTTGCTGATATATTTAAATGGTACGATGATCTGTATAAAAACATTACCTGAAATTTTAATAGATAAATAAAAGTTGTATAGTCATTTGGTCATCAGTAAAGAGAAAGGGATTGGGAGTTATAGTAAGTATTTAATAATGAAAGATAAGGTTTCTTCTTTACAAAGTTACAAGCAACATAGATTGGAATAAGACTCCAAAACATTACGTTCCTATCGTATAAGACTACAGAAAAGGCAAAACAGGAACTGCTTGCCACAAAAGGGACCGTGCAACTGCAAGGATCAACTTGTCTTATCGTCAAATTTATATACTCTTCTAGATCGATAAAAAGGCATATATTATACTTAAATCACAGACTAGATGAGTGGTTCATGCGCTTGACTACCCTATTCATAGTACATGGAAATTTGCCCACCCAAAGCATACTTAACCATTCGATGCACTAGTCACCTTGCTAGCTGCTCTCAAAACAAGACCATAAGTCTTGATATATCCACTAATTCTTTGTGCTACTAATTTCAAACAATTTGGATATGGACAAATGATCTTTGTCCTTTGGCACCAGCTGGTTACTCAAAAGAGAAAACACAAATCCCATTCATGCTTTGAAGTAATTTTTGGAAGATTTATCTTTTTGGTAAATTATATACTTGGTTTGTAGTTTAAGATTTGTAATACTGTTTTTTTTTTAATTCTTCACTTAGACTTTGATTAAAAAATAATAATGAAATAACGAGATATAAACATTATATGTAGACTAATCAAAAGTCACTAACTTAGTAACCCAGCTTAACTCTTAAACCTAATATGAATCAATCAAGCTCAACTTAAATCAATAATTTAAGATAATTATAAGAAATTATTAATTTGTTATTAGTTAAATTTGAGTTTAAGAATTGAACTGAATTGTCATGTAAGTATATTTGATTAATTCACGTGCAATGTTTGGGTCATTTGTATTTCATCGCTATTTTTCAATTGAAGTTTAAAAGAGTTTCTAGAAATTTTAAAAAAGATATCTTGCAGATTTTAAAGATTAAAAAATTAAAAGTTTTTTAAACTACAAGAAATATGTCTATCTTTTTTTCTTACTTCTATATGAGTTCTATAAAAGTTTAGGAGTTTTCTTTCTTTTCTTTTTCCAAAAAATTTCACGTCCTAAGAACTTCTAGTAAGTTAGTGTCATTTGTTATATAGTCACTACAAAACTAGATTCAATTTTGCCTTATTTTTTGTATTGCTTGGTAGCTGGTCATTAGCTGCAAATATAATCTTGGTGAGTCAGTTGAACCTAGTTTACAAAAATAGTAGCACGTTTAAGGTTCTAGCTATTCCAAACTAGATAAGGTGTTTGCCAAGTTTCAAAAGTAACATGTGAGGTGTTGGAGTGATTTCAAAGTCTTTAAGTTGATTATGTTGGTTTATACCCTATAACCAATCGGTTGACTGTAGTTTAGTGACATTTTTTATCTT
>JANQBM010000007.1:13312088-13329033 GCA_025594535.1 Erythroxylum domingense | reverse complement strand
CAGTTGAGTACATATTCCATAGTACACATAAAATTTGAAAACACTTCCATATATAGTCCTAAGTATCAAACTCTTCAGACTAACAATGTCCAAAATCATAACAATTAGATAAGTAACAGTTCATTAACTGGAAGTTAACCGAAAACAATTCAATCACAGTGAGAAACATCTAGATTAACTCACAATACGCTCCAGAAAAACTATTGTCTTGATGATCCAGCAATGTCTGGATGCTGGTGATCGACTTGTGCGTCTAAAGTCATGCAATACACACATAGTTTACATATTACTAATAAGTTGTTTAATTAAGTGAATATTCAATCATGCATATTTATATGTGTCATGTTCAATGTATGCTCACTTGACTTTCAGAGTATGTATCCTTATTCACAAATCTTGACCATTCAAACATCATAACTTGTATATAACTAGTTACAATTAGGTTTATACTTTAAGTAAACTTGATTATTCTAAATTCATCATTCATACATTTACTAACCCTTTTCTAGCAATATATTCACACAAAATTTTCCCAATTCTCATTCATTTATATCTAATACACATTACTCGTATCCTTTGAATCATATTTGCATTTATAAGAACACCTTTATACCTTTAAAAACTCATAATTTCCAAATTTAAATACATTAATATCAAGACAATCCATTCCTTAAGTAATGACATCAATTAACAACCTAAACTTATCGAACTCTTAACCAATTAATCAAACAACAATCTAGGTTCATTTCAAGCCTTAATCAAGTCCAAATACACTAATGTAAAGTGACTTATCTTTATTTGATTCAACAAATTCACAAAACTGAAATTGTTATTTAAAAGCTTTGAGTGCCCCAAAGTGCACTATCCAATTTACCTCAATTTTCCAGATTCAAACACCTTCATACCAAATTCAAAACATCTTCATATTAGTCTATTATTATATCTCAATTATACCTTAATTATACTTCAATTCCTCATCAATTTCATCTCCAATTCTAACTCAAAATTATTCAATTTGTTAGGTCACAAACTATTTATCTTTCATGCATATAAAAACAAAACAAAAACTTTCATTGACTTAATCTCATCATATATGTAGTCCTAGTTTTTTTTTCCAAATTTAAGAACACTTCACTAATACCTTTCTTTAGCATAAATTCACCTTCATTTAAACTTCAAATCTCAATCTAAATCACCCATATAGCAACCTATAACCTACTGTTCTCATACATCAAAAATAAAATAGAAAAGTATCCAATTCATGTATCATTTTCCAGCATATTTCATTATCAACATCACAAGCAATCCATCCCAATTCAATCATCATAAACTTTCTATTACAACATGCCATAAAGCTCAATACTTTACTTACTTGTTTCGCTCAAAGTTCCACCTCAATTTGTCAAGTCTACTTTGCCTTATATGCACACAAGATCATCTCAAATACAAGGTGGGAATTAGATGGGTTTTTAGCAAGGATAAAGGACCATAGCAAAAACAATAATGTTCTGGTTCTATAACTATCTTGTAAGGTTGAAAGCATGGATTTTTGGTGTAGCAATTGGACACAAACTTAAGCAAAACATAGGAATGTGAGGGTGTGGTGTTTTGGTGGTTAGAGGAAAGGAGGAGACAAATGAACCCAACAGAAACTATCCCTGCAATAACTTAACTTATTAGGTGCTATGTGTCACCATTTCATAATGACATTTGTCACCTATGCATGCATTCTATTTGTCCTATATACAAGCTGTCAAATGTCACCAATATCCTAGGCCATTTATCACTCAGTCGCTGCTACCATTTGTCACTTAATTTCCTATGTCAAATGTCACTTAATTCTACTGCTATGTGTAACTTATTTCATAGATTTAGTCATCCTAAATTTTCATGTATCGATTTGACATTTTTCTTAAACTAAATGCACATTTTAATTCATTAAATTTTGAATTATAACAATTAATTCCAAATTTACTAATTATATTCCACTAATCTAAAATTCAAGACATAAGCAATACACAATTCACATCATGGTCATTTTAAACCTTTCACACCTTAGAATATGTCAATTGAGTGCACATACAATTCTGACAATGTTTACTAAATCATGATTCACGCATGTATGCGAATATTATGCATGTGAATGAAATGCGCTTCATAAATTCTCAAATGATATGACTCAATAGTCTAAGATTTTAACCCTTGGTAAGCTTTGGAACCCAGGATACTACAATACTTGGCCATGAATTAGTTTTTTTTTTCGATAGAATTCTTTTTGCGTGTTGAGCAAAATAATAATATATATTTGTAGATTATCAAGTCTATTTTAAGTCTATTCTTCAGTGGGTTCATAGTGTTTATTTAAGGTTTTCCCGTCACCAGTTCTATTCCCCGAAGAAGATGCGTTTCATTTTTGACAACTAATATGACCACGGAATTGAAAAAACAAATGGTTGATTTGCGACTTCTGTATATGCATCTCGGTACAATTTAGAATATAAAGGGAATAATTATAATTAGATAAATCATAATATAATTTAGTGCCATACCACTTGCTTCTAATTAAAATTTCTTAATTCATTAACATTGAGTTATGGAATAATTATAGCATTAATAACTGGCAAAAAAGATGGTTATTCAACGGTGATATCATTCGAGAAGGCAATTGCAACTTTTAAAGAATCTCTTTCTCTCTCCCTTTCCATAAACGATTATTAATGAGAAAGCATAACTTCACGTCCAGTCCGTAATTTAAGTTGCTATATAAATTTTAAGCGTTATTCCATTCCAAGCAACAAAGCCCTCCCTTACTCGTTTCCACCCTAGGCTCCCTTCACCAACAACAATGAAGGAAATGGATTCCAAGCACCAACTGCGCTCCCAAGCATCATTCAAACTTGCTAATAGCTTAATGCAAATCCATAACGTTATCTTCTATTTCCTCATCTTCGGCTCTGGTTTAGCCTTTGGTTTCACTCTCAGTTTCTTTCTCAGAGATATCTCCTTCAACTTTCAGATCAACCAGAAATTCTCCACCCAAACCGCTCCCTTAATATCACAACAGTTCTTGCTCTCTCTCCCCCCTCCTCCTGTTTCCAATATTTCAATGAAAACCCCAGCCCGGACAGGATTAAGTGAGTTTCTGAGATTCCCCAACGCGTCACATGACATGGAAGAGAAAGAGTTGTTGTGGAGAGCGTCTTTGGTCCCTCGTATTCATGATTTCCCATTTAAGGTTGTCCCAAAAGTCGCTTTCCTGTTTTTGAGTAGAGGGTCTCTTCCGTTTGCTTCTTTGTGGGAATTATTCTTTAAAGGCCATGACGGACTGTATTCTATCTATTGGCATACCAGTCCACGTTTCAATGGAACAGTTCCAAAAACCTCTGTGTTTCATGGCAGGAGGATACCAAGTCAGGTCAGTTTGATCTCATTTTGTTTATAATTATGGCATTCTATGAAATGCGTCGGTGTGTATATATATATATATATGCACGTACGTATGTGTGTGTGTGTATGTAGCTATATGTTTGTATTTCATTCATTCAAGCGTCGTAAACTGAATTTCCAATTTAAGTTATCCGTAAATTTAAATGTGTCTCTGTCATTGATTTGCTAGAAAATACAAATTCACATGAAACTATCTACATTTACACAAGCATGGTACAAGGAGCTTAAATGGAACTATATATGATACTGCATTGTATTATCAGTTAAATGACTATCTTGAACATATTTAATTCTATAGAAATTGAGACACAATAAGCATGTGTAAATCATCCCAACACGACCTCTAAAACCAAACATCGCATACATAGCACTTGCTTCAATTTCATTGGATAGAGAATGTTATAGAAGACAACCTATACTAGTATATGCATGTGATATTAATAGTTTTAGCTAGTTGGAACGTAGGGAAGTTGCCAGCTCGCAAGACAGATATTATCAACGAGCATGTTAACATTTCAGAATAGAATCTTATAAATGTCAAATGATAAAGAAACCTAATGAGCTTTAAACATGTCATGTTTAAATTCTAGGATGATTTTAAAATTGATATATGCCTTTCCTGGCAATTATATTAACCAATTTGATCTCCGTTACTTAGAAAATCTGCTACAACTCGGTCAAATGGAAGAGAAGGTTAAAGCTTCGTTCATACAACTAAGTGTCATATTTTTCCATTTTATTTTTATTAGATTGGAATCTGTGTGGTAATGACATCCTCTTGCTAAACCATGTGTGGAAGTTGTTTATCATTTCTAGTTCCATTGCATTGCTTTGATTCTACTCCTTTCCAAAGCCAAGTAAATTCTTATCCATTCCCTTTGTCTCACTCATACCTTTCTGGGCTAATAGTTCCTACTTTTTCACATTCCTTTCTTTATGCTCTCTTTAATATATATGTCAAAGAAACAAAGACAAGAATTTAAAAATCACCAGCTAAAAAGTACGTATGAGAACAGTAATATGTTGAAATTTGTCAAGGAATGAGCTCAAATTAAAGTGTCTTGATTCCATTTTAGCAACTTGGATTTATGGAGTTTACACTTGATGATAATGCAACTCAAAAGCAATTACCATTTGCTTTCTTTCCCATAATATGCTCCATTATATATTATCAGATATTAATTTAGAGGATTCAAATTGAAATCCCACCAAATTTGAAGTGAAGAGAAGAAGTAGGACCAGAACAAATAGAAAAAGAGCGCATGAGTTGGATATTAGTTGACGATGAGGGTTTTAACGTCATCTTTCATCGTGTATCCTTTAAAACAATTCCTAGTATGGTAGTTCATGTTTATCCACTTAAAATTAATTCAGCCCTGATTGATTGACCAATTCTGCTCAATTATTTGATGTTGACCTTGTTTTTTGAAGTTTCCCTCCTCCTAGTTTATCCAACCTTATTAATTGCATGGGCTTGTATCAACTGGGTCTGCTCCTAACTTGTGATTGGCTTACGTACCTTATTAATAAAATAAAGAAGAACAAAATATAATGTAATAAAGTTGTTGGATTGCAGGAAGTTCAGTGGGGAGAGAATTCAATGATTGAAGCTGAACGTCGCCTTCTAGCCAATGCATTACTGGACTTCTCAAATAAACGCTTTGTTCTCCTTTCTGAGTCGTGTATTCCCCTATTCAACTTCTCCACGGTTTACTCATACCTGACTGGGTCAACCCAGTCCTTCGTGGAGGTCTACGACTTGAATAGTCCGGTGGGGCGCGGCCGATATAGCCCGTTAATGAGACCAATAATTTATCTTCGCCAATGGCGAAAAGGGTCACAATGGTTCGAGATGGACCGTAACCTTGCCATAGAGGTTGTCTCCGACAGGACATATTTTGTTGAGTTTCAAAGTTTTTGCACAGGCTCATGTTATAGTGACGAGCATTACTTGCCAACTTTTGTAAGTATAAAGTTTTGGAAGAAGAACTCAAACAGGACCATAACTTGGGTTGATTGGTCCTTGGGTGGACCTCATCCACGTAAGTTCACGAGGTTAGATGTCAGCGTCGATTTTTTGAAGCGGCTGAGGAATGGGAAAACCTGCCAATACAATGGGAATACCACTAATATTTGCTACTTGTTTGCCAGAAAGTTCACGCCTAATGCTTTGGACAGGTTATTGAGATTCGCTCCTAAGCTCATGAAATTTTAAACTGACCACAATTTTTAAAATGTTTTCTTCTTTCCTTCCTTTCCTAAATTCCTTTTTGAAGGATGCACTTGAAGTACAGGAGAACATTGTGAATTGTTTCGTGTATAAACTACTGAAAGAAGAGAAATTTTAAAAAAGTGTATTTTCTTCAATTAATTGTAGTGAACCTCGCTCCTTGATCATGACTCATTATTGAAATAATTATGCTTGACAAAAGTACTGGTAAAAAAAAAACTCCAGTTTGATCTGATTCAGTCTAAAATTAGTTGGTTTAATTTAAATTGATCGAGTTTTGAATTAAGTTTAGGTTCAGAACACTACAATAAAAGGGACTTGTAGGGACAAATTTTTTCATCTATAAACATCCAAATATCGATGCAAATAATAATTAGGGAAAAACTATAGGCGACATTTTTACCAAATTGTCACTGATTCTTTTTCATTACGAGTTGTTTACGTAGCAGAATGATATTGGCAAAAAATTTCTAAATTGTAGCCAGTAAGTTTTTGCTACTTTCATTTTCGTAGCTAAATATTATCAGGTACATTTTCGGAAACGTTGGTAAAAGTTTTTATTAACATTTTCATAAACGTAGCTAATAATTTTTAGCAATAAAAGAGAAGCGTAGCTAAAAGTGATTGGCCACAATTTTGGAAATGCAATCAAATTTCTTTTGCTTAGTTTTATTAGCAATTTTTAGTTATATTTTTGAAAAAGTAGCCAAATGTTTTTAATTAAGTTTTGAAAATTTTGATATATGTTATTACTAAATATTTTATCATGTTAATTATAATTATTGGTGAAATTTTTAATTCATGTTATAGTATGTATTTTTTAGACTTTTTGTTTTATAATTTATTATAAAATATATATATAAATAATTGAAAATTAGAAGCATTGTATATAAACAATGAAATATCATTAAATGTTAATTACAATTTAAAAAGTACTTATATACAAAATAAAAAATAAAAAAATTATTTTAATGATTAAAATTCATTTTCCTCATCACTATTTATAGAATTAGGACAAAGTAAAATTTTGACTAACTTTTCAAGCTTGGCCAACTTTTTTTCATTATGTCGTAAGTGTTGTTCGTTACGTTCTAAGTTAGCCTTAAGTGATTGGTTCTCCTCTTAAAGACAGTCAACATATGTTGGTCTTGATGAGGATGAAGCAATTGACTTAGGAGTAACCTAAGACCTTTGATGTAGCCGAATTTTATACCAAATACCTTATTGCAAATGTCATCTACATTGGACTCATTTCCGTCAGACAATGATATTTGCAATAACTCTTATATCTTATTCTAAAATTAAAAAAATCAATGTTCAATCGAAATATTATTAGTTAGTACTATATAAATAAATAAACTTAAAATTTAAACAAATTTTTATACTTACATAATTATTGTACGATTTTTTAGAGATCCAGCCTTAACCTTCCTCATAATGTGTTAGTTTGTAAAATGTGATCCTATCACACTATTCTCCATATAGTTCCTTTTGGCTCTATTTTATGAAAAAAATTCAAAACACAATAAATAATATTGTATTTACTGATATAATTATAACTTGTAAACAAAGAACTTACATATTCAATTCGCACGACGATAAATGATTGGAGCCTTGGTTGTGAGGAGTTTTCATTTTTCCTCTGTTAAACTTGGCCTTCTCACACTTTTCCTAAATAAAGAACAAATAGTCATTAACTCGTCTAACAAGATTAATGGAAGCAAATGTGAAGGGAAAGAGAACAAACCTAAATGTTGGGAGAGGCCTAATAATCACACAAGTTGTTCCAATTTTCTAGAGACATCCTTTGCAGAACATGTCACCTTACCTCCTCATTCGAAAAAAAAGGTTTGTAATATTTATGTAGTTGATATTGATAATTCTTGTTCCTTTTTTTCAAAAGTGAAGTGACATAGTTTGAAACATTGGGGTTATCGATATCAACGTTATTGAGCTTCATCTGTGAATTACAAGTAAAAGTGTAACTAATATTTAAATAAGTAAAACAATAATGCATGTAATTAAATAAATTGAAAATTTACCGAAATTTTGTCCAAACAACAACCTTTGTCTTTCTTCAACTCTTGGCATGCTTAAGGCAAGATAATTTAGTTTTGGCAATTACCCCTAACTCATTAGACAATTTTATCGATTCAATCTTTTCTATAGAACGACCTTACGAGGTATCAATATATACAAACAACAACCTTTAGTTATATTTCTACCTCTTTTTCTGACGGCAGTATTGGAATGCGACAACAAATGAATAATGTTAAGAAAATACGCATTAAACATGTAAATATATATTTGAGCATAAGTTTAATTATAGGTGTTAAAGATTAACACACCTACAGATCCCTTGGTACTAGTTGAGGCAGATGGAGGTTGTTGCTGACTGACTTCATTAATAGATGAAGTCGATTGTTTTTATTAGCTAGGGTCTGATTGATGTGGTTGTTATTGGCTAGGGATACTATCATACTTGCCACCTTCTTTCCTTTGTTTCTATTAGGTTCCATTATATTGGATATTTATAACTTAAATATGAACATTATGTGTAAACATAAGTCAACATCAATTATACACATAAACATAACTCAAACATCAATATTTCGCATTAGCATAACTTAAATATCAACAATACGCATAAATATAACTCAAACATCAATAATCTATATAAACATAACTCAAATAGAAACATTTTGACTTAACTTAACGCAAACATCTACAATATGCATAACCATATCTCAAACATCAACAATCCACATTAACATAACTTAAAAAGCAACATTCCATATTAACATAGCTCAAACATTAACAATACACATAACCATAACTTAAACATCAACAATTCGTATAAATATAACTCAAACGACAATATATTGCATTAACATAACTCAAACACTAACAATACGCATAACCATGACTCAAACATCAAAATTATGCATTAATATAACTTAAACATCAACAATAGACATAAACATAATTCAAACATCAACAGTACACATAAACATAAGTCAAATATCAACCATACGTATTAACATAACTCAAACATTAACCATACATTTCAAAAACTATAAAATACTTTTATTACCTTCAATTATCATAATCAAGACCTTAAAAATCATCATCAATAATTACATTATGATTTGAGCCTTTATCACTAATATATTCGGCCAAAGTATCATTATTGTCATATGATTCATCCTCAATATAGTCTTCATCTCTTTTTACAGCAAGATTGGCTTGTACTTCATCTATATTTACTATAATGGGATCAACATCTCTCCTATAGAATGATGATATATTTGCATCTTCAATTTAAATGGCTTCATTATTCAGCTTTGATTCAATCTTTTGATATACTTCATCACTCATTATCCCTTTCACTCATTAGACCATCATCCCTTTCATAAAAATTAAAGAGATTTCAGTGTTGAAATTGTTGAACAACTTTCCAATTACTGCCCAATACATTATCATTGAGGTAGAAAACTTACTTCACTTAACTTATAAGGATAAAAGGGTCCTTATCATACCATGTCTTACTAAAATGATGCTAGTAATATTTCCATTTACTTTCATTCATTATCTCCACATAATTCCCATCCTGTAACATCTCGCCAATCACATCATCACCATCGTCATTAATATCACAATCTTATACATCATTATTGTTACTATCATCACACCAGTATCAACATTTCTACTATAACTTGCTTCTAAACATTCACCGTAATAAAGCTATGGAATATAGAATTTATCTATTCCTCATATTAGTAAGTGATCATATACCATATCTTGACTTTGAATGTGCACATTTAAGCAATCTTTGCATGGATAGTGAATACAACATTCTACACCCATTTGATCTCTTACAAATTGCATGAAACTCTTAACTCCTTCTAAGTATTTAGTTAAACATTTTCAATGAGACATTCAACTTTTTTCCATATTGCTATAAAATAAAATAAAATAATTAATTACTAAATGCAATTTAAATTTTAAATAACATAATGATATAAAAATACAAGTTAACATACTAAGTTTCAGAACTTAACAAACTAAATGGTACGTGTCATTATTAGACCACATCAATCAAGAAAGAGTATTATCACTACGACTCTTAGACTCGTGGAATATAATGTTATATGAATTTATAGATAATAATTATAACTAGTATAATTATTTATGAATTATTACATAATATATAAACTTTCTCATATCTTACTTATGTAATATGTTATTCTATTTAATCAAAATTCTCTATTTATTATATAAAAATTTTATATTGTTAGATATGATTTATAATTTATATATAATAATGTTAGCCAAAGGTGAATCCAAATGATAATGGGATACCATTTGGTGACATTTTGAATCCTCACTAAATGGTATATTTTTTTCGACTTAATTAAAAACAAAATCGTTTAGGTTAATAACAAACAACATTGTTTTCTACTAGGTTATTAACGTGAAAATCAAATTGTCTTTGTTTCTGTTGAATAAGCATTGTGTCTAGTGTTGGTATGCATTTTTCTCCTTTTTTCTTAATAAGAACCCTCCTTGTTGTGTTATATTTTTCTACTACATATTGGAGTTTATGTGGCTTTTCTATTCTCCAAATGGAGTATGGGTTCTTCTTTATGTTTGTGTTTGAAAGATGGTGAATTGTGTTTTTAAGTTGGATGTGTATGGGTTGACATTTTTTTTCCACCTTCCATGCTTATTTGAGGAAACTTTGCTAACTATTTAATGAAAGGTCTATTAGAGAATCAAGGCTACTTTTGCAATGGATGTTTATGTACATATTTACCATATGAGTGCTTTTACACCAAATCTGTACCACCTATAGTATACATATGTATTCATCATAAGGACTTTATTTCAACATGTCATGAAGCTATGATTAAACATAACAATTAAAAGTCAAATGGTCAAAACCAGAAATATTAGCAAGGCACCAAAACATATGTAGGTAACAATCGTATAAGTTTAAATATTTCATTCAACTCATTTGGGAATGGTAATTACTTTATATGAAGAATGATTCTCATCACAATGATTTTCCTTGCTGCTACCTTTCTTACTTTTTCCTTATTTTGTACTTTTTTATGAATACATATATCAATAAACCAAAATTCTTTGAACCATAACACAATAGGTAAGGATGTTTAAATAGAGAATTTGGATTGAAATATATATAGTTGTAAAATAAAAGAATAATGTTACAGTTCAATGAAGCTAATTAGGGATATAAAATTGGGCTAGGTTTTTAAGTTAACGCTTGTAAACCAAATGAAAGCCTTTTCTAATTCTTATAGCCTTTTTTATTCTTATACATGAGTATATCAATTAAGTCTTCAAATGTTACAGGAAATTTCTAGAGAAATATCCTAATATAAGATAATAAACTTCATAGGAAATACATATTGATTTTAGTGTTTCAATCTTTTATGTCTCAAAATCTTAAAATTTATTTGAAATTACTTCAAATTTTCACGATGCCTTATCATTTGATCGTTAAATTTTATAAAAGTGCATAATGCTAGCTAATTTAACCATTTGACATGTTTTTACTCTTATTGTTAAAAGACCAAATCTGTTGGCATATGCACATTTCAATTTATTGAAAATATATTTTATGAAACTATATATATAATAGACTTGCTCAAAAATAACCAACTAATTATTAATATTGGCCCCCGAATTTTTTTGTTGAGTTAAACATGATTTAAATAAATTATGAGGTCATGATAGAATAATTTTTACAGTTTAATTGTTTATTACAGTGATAGTAGGATTTTATTTCACTGGTTAGTTAGATTAAAGTAGTAGGAATGTACTGAGGGCAATTATGACATGTCAGTTAAGTATAAAATCCATGAAGCATTAAAGGAAGGGTAAAGTGGACTTTTAACACTTATTGAGGGTAAAATTGGAAGAGGAAAATGTTGCCTTGGTTATTAGAAGAAGAAAAACGTGAATGAGGGGAAAGAAGGAGTGAAAACGAAAATGAGAAAGAAGAGTGTGAGGGTTTCATTCATGAGAGAAAAGAAAGAAGAAAAAGGTTAGGGTTTCATCTTTTTTTAGCTTTCAAGAGTGATTTTGAGGGTTTTCAAGAAGAGAACAAGAAAGAGGAAGAGGAGAGCTTCCATTCGAGTCAAACATCTCTTTGTTTGGTTAAGATTCAAGGTAAGCTCATTTTTAATCCTTTGGATTTTTGAAAGGGTTTTGGTTCATGACGCTTAGGAAATACATGGGTTTAAGTATTCTAAAATCAATTTTTAGTGAATATGCTTTTTGGGTTCTCAATTTGTATTCCTATTGAATTGGATTTTTGTCAATGTTAAAGGGAATCAAGAGAGGCAAGATGAGCAAGAGAAGGGTCATTTTTAAGTAAGTTTTTAAGTAAGGAATCCAGGTTGGTTACATGTTTAAAGTTGAGTTAATAAGCTATGAATATTTTTCCAAATCAATAAAGTTAAAAGATTTCAATTGCTTTATAAATGTTGCATTTATTGCTTCTTAAATGATTTAAGTAATTGTTACATGTTTGGTATATGAATCTTGATGATGATTTTTGAAATGATGATGGAAATTGTATTTGAAAAATATCATGATTATGGAAATCATGTTTCCGAAATGTGCCTTTTCTGAAAGATGTTTACAAGATATGAAATTCATGTTTGTGTGGGTTTGTGGTGGTCCATTCTGTTATGTGATGTGCACATTGACCATGTTAAACACTTCTCTTGCTTGCTCGTTACTGGCATGAAGCTCCATCACAAACTTCCTCATATTTGTTGTAGATTTGCAAGAACTCCCTTATGTTTTTTGGAGCTTCGCAAGAACTCCCTCATGTTTATGGACTACCCAAACCATTATGAGTGTTTAAGTTGTTTATGATTTATTGACAAGTTTTATGAATACATGACTTATGTTGTTTATGAATTGTTTGACAAGCTTGAGATTTTGAAAAATATGTGTTTTATGGATTCAATGCAATTTACTATGGTAATGAATATTTTCAATGGTTTTGCTTGTTTCTCCACTATAAACTTGTTACCTACGAGCTTTTAAGCTCACCCTCATTCCTCCCCATCTCCAAGTGAAGAACAAGAGATTGAGTGATAGAGAGTCAAGGCAACACTCCAAGTCTGCATATTTTTTGTATTTAAGTTAGTCTATGAAAACATAAAGCTTTAGCCACATTTTAAGTAACTCGTTCATGTATGTTTTGTATTTTTGGATTATGAGACCAATGATGTTTTTGGGTCTTGAAATTCCCATTAAAGCTTTGTAAAACTCTTTTCTTTTAATGTTAATGAAATATATTTATGTTTTGCTCATGACTTTCCAAGTTTTCTCACTGCATTTTCAAGCATTTATAGGGGTAAACTCTGTGTTCTGATTTTAAAGGAAAATGTATTAATCTAGGATAATTTTGACAAGGATGTCTCTTAGAAGTTATAGTTTATCCTCTTAGCTTTCCAATGATATAATGTGTATACTTTTTGAAGATCGGATTTGAAAGATATGATTTTTACAAGTTAGTGATGCTGTATAGGGTGCATGCTGGACACTTTATAGCCTTTTTCTTTACTTAAGTTAACAGAAAATGAATACCATGGTGTTTTGAAATGGACAGATTAGTGTGATAAGTTAGAGATGAAATGAAGGTGATATAGGGAGTTAAACATGTGCAGAAATTTATGATGAATGTGTATAAGTTTGAATGTTATGTTTTTGGATTAATGACCAAACATAGATTATAATTAGGATGTAAATGATATTAAGCTGAAATGAAAGTGATAATGAAGGAAAATGATGAGGAAAATAAGTTAGAAATGATAGATATGCATAAGAGGGGTCATAGGTAACTAGTAGGAGTTAGAAATTTGGATATTGACCGGTAAATTTCCGTTAGGCAGACTTGACGTCAGCTGGACGGATCTTCTAGGGAATTCCAGCGTTCCAGCTCAGTTCATGTCAATTTAGAGGGATATATGTCCGCTAAGCGGACATTCCCGGGATAGTTATATAAATGTGCAATTTTTTGACTTTTATACGGTAAAAGTCTCTCTTCAAGGTCTTCACAAAAGTTATAGAAATCGAAGTCCTCTTCGAAACCGTACTTGAATGACCTTAATCTGACATCCATAGTGAAAGTTATGCCTATTGTCCCAAATCATATACATGTATAAATTGTGGACTTATCAATGCTTACCTATGATACATTTAGGCTTGAATGGAGCTTGAAATGTACTCGGTTTGATGTGAAAATAAGAGATAGAATGAGTGATATGTTTATGGTGACAATTGAGGATATAAACATAAGAATGGATTATCGTATATCAAGTGCTCAATTATGGAATTGTGGGATGTTATGAGAACGAAGATGAACCTATGATGGCTAATGAGATTCTGTTACAAGAACCCTACAGAGTGGTGCGCTCACGTTTGACTCACGAGTTAGACTCCAAAAATAGGGTCTAACAATTAAGATAAATTAAAGTTAAATCACAATTATACGACTATTTACATTAGAAGATTCTGCAAGGGATGTTTATGTATATAAAAGCATTTATATTTCGGAACTGTAAGGGATGTTTATGCATCCCCTAAACATAGTACATGCACACTAACATTCTCAACCTTATCATATGAAGTAGTCTCACTTGATAGATCACAAAATTAACATTGCTAGAATGTTGGAACATTTAAATAAGAAGTCTTTTATTGACTTTTTACAACAATAATGTTAATATTAATTCATCACAGAATGTTGATGTGGAGAATAGTTTCCGATGGTGGAGATGAGCTTTACTGGGATGAATATGGCAAAAATCTCCCTAATGAAGAACAAATATATGTAAAACAATTCTCCTCATTAAACACTAATCACCCTTTGCCTACTATGGTCGATCTTCTTCTTAAAGGTTTTTAGTATCATCCAAACTACCTCTCTTTCTTTATTTTCTTTATCTTATTTTCTGTTAGGAAGCTATTATATGAAAATCTGATTGTATATACTATGTTTTTTGTTAAGCTTTCTCGAATCTTCAAGAGAACACACATGGAAATAGAGGTGGTGGTGATGTCTCAATGGTTCGTACAAGATTAACTAAATAGGTTGTTTTGGAATAGTGGTCGATTGCAAAAACTATGTCTTTTCATTATGATGATGATGTAGTTTATCAGTTGGGTATGCATGTGTTTGAATTTGGGCTCCTAATACCTTTTGATTTAGCTTTGATTGTTTTATACTTTTTGCTCATTAGGTGAAATGCATGGTATGTGCGGCTCATCTAATACCATCATCCATACTGCACCTGGGAAATCATTCACTCCATCTTTTGCAAATTTAGTTAAAGAAAAAGAAGTTGCTTAAAGAAGGTGTCAATAAAACAGACCCTGAGCAAAGATCTTTAGCTGTTTCAATTAATGACTTGGAACGTGTAAGGTGCCTTCTTGGGAATCCAGACATTGGAAACCCCTTACCTTTTCTTTTAAGTCTAATGTCATTTTGAATCCAAAAAAATAATTATTTATTTTCCTTTTTAATGGAATATTAGGTGTGAAACTTTATTTATTATCTTGTTTGTAAAAATTGTTAAACTTCTAATTAATAATATTGCTTTATAAATAAAACATTGTTTTGTTACTAAATATTTTAATTTTCCACTACCATTTATTAGTCACTATTATGGCCTAGGCACCCTGGTCCATAAAGAATGGAGTGTGGTTACATGATTTACTACTTCTTCTCGCTTGCTTCTGACGTAACGCTTCATAATAATATTCAAAATAACTAGACCTACAATTATAGCAATGGTGAGTCTAGGTCGATCCTACAGAGAGTACGTGTAAAGCTTTTGAAATGAAAATAATTGATGTTTAGGGTTTGAAGGGGGGTTGGATTGGTTTAATAAAAAATTAAATTAAATTAAACTAATGAAAAAAAATTAAAGAAAACATGCAAAAATGATGAAAGTGATGAATTCATTAGGAACTCAATTCTTTGGTTTAATCTCATCCTACACCCAATTAGACATATTTTATTGAATTGTTATCTTCACACCTCTCTTTGAACTATTGGTCATAATATTAACAATAAGCTTTGTTAACCTCAGTTTTCCCTTAGGTCATATTTAATTAAGAGACACTCGTTAATTAAACTTAGTTATCTAACAACCTAGGAGACGCTCCTTAGATTTAATTGGACAACTACATTACAAATTAGGAAAACAAACCAATATAGGCAACAACCATGTAATATCTGGTTTTCGGAATATGTTTAAAGTTAGAACCCTAAATTATTGTGAATGAGTAATATCATTAAGAGCATTGCATATACATGTATAACATTAGCATACACACACGAACTATAATTTGTATACATTACAAAGATAGCATATGCACTCAGTTAACATGCCTGGGGTATGAAAGATTTTAAAATGACTATGATGTGAATTTTGAATTGTCATGTCTTGAATTTTGGTATGATTGAATTACAATTGGTAATTTGGAATTAATTGTGATTAATTGTGATATTGTTAAATTAATATGTACATATGGATTAGGAAAAAATACCAAGTGGTAGCATAAATTGATACATGAAAAACTAGGGTTAATAGGCCTATAATTGTGTGAGATTTAGCATAGTTAAATGGTGACAAATGGATTAATCATTAAATGACAAATGGATCAATTATTAAGTGATAAGTGAACCAATAATTAGGAGACATATGAATTGATTAATTGGTTGCATGTAGAAATCTAAAGTTTGGAAAAATGGTAGCATCTTAAGGAGACTAATGGTAGTTTAATTATAAAATAAGTGGAGACGCCTTAAGACACATGCTTAAGTAATTTTGAGACACCTAGCTTATTGATGAGGCAAGTTCCTGCAACCAAGTTTTTGCTGCTTCCTTTATTGTCTCTCCATTGAAATTGCTTCAAATTTCTAGTCTTAACCTTAGCCAAATTGTACAAGAAAGTCACAACTTAATCCTTCACAAAATAGCTATGAAACAGTTCAAAGTGATCTTCATATTGTTGTCCAAAATGAATCTATTTTTACCTTGGAATTGTATTGATCTTCCTAACTTGGAGGGATAAATTATCTTGAAGTTTTGAGCTGAATTAGAAGTCTATTAAGTAAGTAAAAATTTGATTCTTATTGCATGTTTAATAGTATAAGAATGATGCTTGAATTGGAATGAAATGAATGAGATGTTGGTGATGATATGTAACATCCCGTTT
>JANQBM010000007.1:13293434-13310502 GCA_025594535.1 Erythroxylum domingense | reverse complement strand
AGCTAAGGGTGTAAAAACAAAGAAGGCCTTAATCATTTCTATATCCCATGTGATCAAATAAATTCAAACCGGTTCCAAGCAAGTTCTAAAGGCAACATGAATAGAGGAGCATCACACAATTCAAATAATAGCATGATATAAAAGTGATGTCATTTAGGCTCAAACTTCGCTTATAGGTTTAATTCAAGAATTCACTTTAATTTCACAATTTACCTCATCACTCAAATGTCAAAATTTTGACTAAGTCTATAAGATCAGTTATCGCAATCAATCAACATCATTCACCTTAAAACTCACTTAGCCCAATTGAATTTCATGCATAAACTCAATCTCATCCAAACTACTATGACAAAACTTCATGGCTTAACATGCACAACCATACGCAAAAATCAAGAAAACCATACAAAAATTGAAAATATTCACACATCAAAAGTTCAATTCTTTCCCCCACACCTAGACCAACATTGTCCTCAATGTTAAAGAAGCATAAAGATAAAGGAAGAGGTGAAAGAAAGCTTCTCTATTATGGAAGTGCCGAAATCAAGGTGTTGGCGGAGGTGGCGGTTAGTGGTTCGGTGGTGTGTGAAGGCGATTGTGGTGGAGAAACATCAGCAGCAAAATGTATGGGCCTGGCAAGTCTACAAGATTCACTTTTCTTCATGGAATTATGCTAATTTCTTGGAAGACAACCCGCAAAAGAAGAAGACAATATCGCAAATTCCAAAAGCACAAGTTAGGGTGGATGGGTGAGTTGGCAGTGAAGACTATGGGTGGCGTGATTTAATGGTGGAGAAGTAATGGTGAAAGTCTAAAAGGAGTGATGATGTGTGGTATCAATTAGGAGAGATCGTATGAAAACAAAAAGGGGAAAAGTAAGGGAAACGGTGGAAACAACCAAAATTTTTGTTTTTTGCTTCTTTTTTTCGTTTTTTAGATAATTTTTTTATAAAAAATTAACAGATAAAAACTTAAAATTACATAATTGAAAATATTAAATTAAATTCCTAACTAAACTGAATTAAACCTAAAAATGAAAATAAAAGAAAATTGCAAAAAAAACACATGAAAGAAGGATACGAATGGGGTGCCTCCTATTAAGCGCTTATCAAAGATCATAAGCTTGACCCTTGGCATATGTACATCATCCATTATCGAATAGATGCTTGAGTTCAACAGGAAGCATGCTCAAACTCCGTGAGGAGCCTGGAGCACCTTCCCTTGAAGTAGGCTCTTTATCAGCACGATGCTCCATGAATTCTGATGAGTGAAACTTCTTCGCTTCACCATCATACTCTAATGTCCACTCGTCTTTTCGGGCAACGCCCTTCTCACACGTTTAACGCTAAGGAGACGAAGGAAGAGAGGCACAAAGACACGTTTAACGCGACGTACTTCCCAGAACAGGTGGTTTCATGTAGTCGCGACTCCAAGATCTATTCTGAAAGTATATTTTATTTGTTATTTCGATTTCATTTATGTATGGAATATTGAGATTGATTAGAAATATTTTTCTGTGAGTGTTAATGGTTTTATCTAAACTCACCTTCGGGTTGATCTATTCTTGAGATTTATAAGATTGTTTTGATTATGTTTTATTTTAATTTATTGTGATTTAATTCGATTCTTCATAACTGGGCAATAAACTGAGATGGTGAACTAGTAAAAATCATCGATTTAGGTTGACGAGAGTTGGGTAAATCGATAGGTAGAGAATTAAATCAAAGCGGTTGAGTCATGTAATGAGAGATCAAGCAGAGATTCCTAGTAGGTTAATAGATATCGTTAGAACTAATTTAAGTTTTGGACAAATTGCAGATTGAGATATCGCAATTTTCATAATTTGAATTAGGAAATATTAATTAGGGTTAAGAATTATAACTCGAGAGAGACTAATTCACTCTAGGACTGTCTAGGCCCATTAAATCAGAAAATTCATAATTGGATAAATTTTCTGCAATTTCAAATAAATTCCCCATTTCTCTCAGTTGGTCACTTCTAAGTTGAAATTTGGATTATTTGAGTGAGTTGCTTCTGTTTGTTCTTTTGGTGATTTAAATTCTCATATTTGATTCTTGATTAGTTTTAATTCCTATAGTAGTTGTTTAATTAGATTTTTTTACTTACCTACCATTAGACTTAGGACTAGTTTCCCTCCTCGTGGGATCGACACCTTAGGTACTACGCGAAGGTTAAAAATATTGAAACTTAGAGCGTGTAACCTTGAGCATGTAATTAGTTTTAATTCCTGATATAGTTGTTTAACTAGGTTTTGTGGCTTAGCTAACATTAGACTTAGGACTAGTTCCTCTCCTCGTGGGATCGATACCTTAGGTACTACACGAACGACCTGTGCATTTACGGTAATTACCAAGGTTAAAAATATTGAAACTTAGAGCGTGTAACCTTGAGCGAACACTTATGCAAACAAAGAATGCCTAATCATTTCAATATTAATGCATGTGATAAAAATGTAGTCTTGAATAGAAAATTAAAGAAAAATTAGGATATACATGTCATGAAGGTCACTCGTAAACAAAAAGATAATGAGACTAATATGGATGTGTCAGTCTATAAAGGCTAAAAATCTTACCAGGTTTTTTCTACCACTAGTCACTACTCTTCTAAAGATAACGCACATTGACCAATCGCAAGATCAAAAGTACATACTAAAGTTTGGTATGGATTTTTCTAGTCAATTCACACTCTAATTATGACTACATAGTCTTAAAAGAAATAGAAAATGAGAATTAATTTTGATTTTGTTTGTTTGATTTTGAAAACCACATAAGAAGTCACGTAAGCAATAATTAAGCTAAAAAAACATGCATAAAAGCTAATATCAAACTAAGATCCCCACCCCCACACTTAAAACTTAAATTGTTCCCAATATAACATCAAATTCAAGAAATGAATCATTTAAGGAAAATAGCAATTGCGAAAATGTAAAGAGATAGAAGTCAACTTCCGTTGGATTACCTCCTAAGTAGTGCCTTTGTTTACCATCATTGCACTCCACATTGCTCAATCTTCATAATGAGGGTTTTCTAACCTTATCACTTCCACATCCTCCACCTAGAATCCTTAATAGAAGGGTTTCAGTCAATGACCATTGAATTTGAATTTCTTGTTTGTCTGCTTTCAACGTCAACTGCACCATATGAAAAAACGTTAGTAACAACCAAAGATCCAATCTAACGAGAACATAATTTACCTGGGAAAAGGTTAAGTTGAGAATGGTAGAGATGAACTTTTTGTCCAATCACAAAATTCTTCCTAACAATCATCTTATCATAGAATTGTTTCATCTTTGCCTCGTAAATTTCTATATTTTCATAAGAATCAGGTCTAAGCTCTTCCAATTCTTACAGTTGCAGTTTCCTATGTTCACCCACTGCTTCCATTTTCATATTACATTGCTTAATGGCCTAAAAGGCTTTATACTCAATTTCCACTAGAAGATGAAATGGTTGTCTGTAAATGAGTCGAGGTTGAGACATGCCAATTAATGTCTTGTATGCGGTCCTATATGCCAATCTCAACCTACATCCAATTAGACATATTTCATTGAAATTTTATCTTCACACCTCTCTTTGAACTATTCGTCGTAGATTAACAATAAGCTTTTTGAACTATTCGTCGTAGATTAACAATAAGCTCTATTAACCCTAGCTTTTCCTTAGGTTGTATTTAATTAAGAGAGGTTCGTTAATTAAACCTAGCTATTGAACATCCTAGGAGACGTTCTCTAGATTTAATTGGACAGCCGTAGTGTGAATTAAGAAAACAGACAAATCTAAGCAATAATCACATACGCTCAAGTCATTTAACCTAGGTTATGTTATCCCTAATGATTTGAAACTATTAGTTGCCACAAACGAATCTCAACATAACAATTACGAATTATTTTGAAATTATATCAATGGGTTCATATATAAACAATCTAACGACAACGAGAATAAAGATCATTTATACATAAAAACCTAAATTAATTAATGTAGGATAACATAATCAATTCGAAAAGAGAGTAGAACAACAAACATAATGAAAAATATGCTTAACTGCGTTCATTGACGTCAATGTCACCTATGAACCAACCTCATGAATTTAGCTCTCTGTGTGTCTCCAAGGGATTGGAGCTTTGCCCCTTCTTCTCTTCAAAACTGAGCCTTCCCCTCTGAATGTTTTCCCTAAACGAAACATCAAAACATTCATAGCTATTGATCATCACCAATATATTGCTTTTATACAAAAATGTAGGTTTTAATAGACAACTGGCCCATCTCATAATGGTGAGTGGATGTGTCGCAGGTGTGAGTGGTGTGTCACACCCAAGACATGGGTAGTCCCTTGCACATTCTATGAGACTGCTCACAGCTATGACATTTTTCCATATGGCCTTAAGCTGCCAAATGTTCTTCATCTTGATGTTTTCTTGTCTTCTCTTGTTTTTAATCTTCTTCCTACTGCTCCATGTGAATCTTCATAAAATTACTCAATTGTAATGCTTTCATCTCACTTTAGCTCTTTTGCTTCCGAATGGTACCTAAAACTATATATGAACTAAAGCGAGTATCTTAAGCATTTTCATATCATTAATCACTAAATGTTATTGAATAAATATACAATCAATTAAGCACATATTAGGTTCTTTACATTTTTAGGTATTAATAATGTTAATAACTAGTGCTTTCTGTTTCATTTTTTTGTCTACTTTTTACTAATTTCATGTTACATTTTATAGAAGCAATGTCAATTGGAGTTAACTATGGAAGAATAACAAACAACATACCATCTACATTCAAAGTGGAGCAGTTTCTCAAAATTCAAGGCTTGAAGCGAGTCAAGGTCTTCGACACTAATCCATCTATTATGAAAGATTTAATTGGATCCAATGTCAAGATCACTATTGAACTCCACAATGAATTCTTTTGCTCTGTTACTAAATATCCTTTCTTTTTGCAAACATGGGTTTACATGAAATGTTGTCATTTACTAGCTTTCCACCCATTACTTGAAGCTTATGATGTCAAACTTTTTATCTCTTAATTGTTGATCATTACATGGAATCTTCCTTAAATGGACACCAAATTTGGTGATGGATAGCACTCGAGAGAGTTAATTGAAGGTGTGAAATCTAAGAGCTTTGATTGGTTAATTTAGGTTAGGAATTAAGCAATCAAGGTTTAGGAAAGTTGTAGGGAACTTAGAACTTGGTTAGATTCAGGCTTGAACAGTATAAGCCAAGTTTAATTGAGATTTGAGTTAGGCTTGAGTTACCAGTAAGGGGATTCAAGATGAGTTTGGGTAAGCTCAAGCCTATCTTGACCCGATTTATTGTCAATTTTTAAACCGGTTCATGTTCACTTGAAATGAGAATTTTTTGTGCTTAAGGTTAGATGTATAAGTAGACAATATAGTGTGGTCGGTTCAGGTTTGGGTTTAGAAGGTTAATATGAGCCCCCACCACTAAAAAGATGTCATTTGAATATAACTAATCAAAACGACATGTTTTGGTAGTACCTAAGCTCGCTTGATTTAGGATCGTACTGGAAATATGCTTGATTTGATGTAGTTCATTGCCATCCTTAGTTATTGAAAATTGCTTTTTTTAAAATCTTTTGGGAACTGACTTTTTCTTTTCTTTTTGGGGAGCAATTGGCAAGTTCGTAGATTTATGTCTTATATGCATTACAATTTAAGAGCATTGATTATAGAGATTTGGCTTCTTCTTTACTTTAACGAAGGGATAAATAAAACATTAGATTTGATATGATCATATATACAAAAGTTTAAGTTTATAAATAGGTCATTAAATTTAAAAGGTTAAAATTTCTCTTATCTTGAATACTTAACCAAATTGAGTTGTTATACACCCTTTTCATTATTTATCCAAAAAAATATCACAGTTTATAGGGGGGAAAAGTATATATGTACATACATATATACATATTGATAGTCCAGTATTAATTTTTTTCTTGACTACTAGATTGGGTTAACCACCAATTAAAAAGTTGAAGGTAAAGTGTCCACACCCATTTTGGGAAACTACCAAATGAAATCATATTGTACTTTTTAAATCTTAACTCAACCACAAAATTTCTACTTAAAAATATTCATTTTAATAAAGCACTTAACCAAATATGTTTAATCCAATTTGTGAGTGAAGTATACTATAATTTAATTGAATTAGGATAGAACAACTTTAAGAATTCATACATAAAAGAGAGGACTTATATGCATTTTTTTAATAATTTAATACAGATCAAGTCTCAACGTGAGAGATTATAGGTAAGGGGTGAGTTAGATGTAGTAAGTAGAACTAATATAATCTTAATCAACTTATGGAATATAAATTATTAATAATTATAAAGTGAATTATTTATTTTTGGTGAATACGAGCTGAAATACCTTCTCTGTAATTTAAAATGCCTTGGAAAATCTCAAGTCTTTAAAAAAATTTTAAAAATCCTTGTAATTTCCAAAATTTTCTTTAGCTTTAACTTCTATTTAAAAAACTATCGAATAATCCTGCATGCAAAAATATGGACATATGGATGAATCATATTTAGTTAATGTGTCAACTTACACATTTTCTAGCCTAAATTGTATCATACAAAAACTAGACCCATCCGAATCCAACACCCACCCAAAACATCCTTAATTTTTTTTTAACACCCAACACTCACCCAAATTTAAACTTGCCCTAATTTATTTAAATTCCTTTTGAAGAATTTTCACGACCTGTTTCTCCCCATTTTGAGTTTAACGACATCCATCTTTGAATAATAAAATCCATCTATAACTTACTAGATTAATATTCTCTGGCAGCATTGTTGTTTTGAGTCTATCTGTATGTTTCACAACGTTTAGATAGGTGGTGGAATGTTACAAAAATGGACTTTCACTAAGATAGAGTTCAAAAACTAATCAAAGTTATAAATCTATAGTTTTTAATCTTAATTTTTGGAAATATTTGAGTTGATAGAGGTTAGGATCCTAACTTTATTCAAACGTTACAGCTTGAGTTGTTCATATATTGTTATTGTATCTTATTACTTATGGTTCATGTATTGTTGTTGTATCTTAGAAATAGGAGATTCAGTAGTTAGCTAATAAGAAATGAAAAGAAAATATTGATTTGTTCACTATATGAAACCAATAAGAAATTGCATGTGTCTACTAGGGACGAAACCCCACATATATGGCTAATAATGATGAAAATTTGCTCATATGCCTAATCTCTTCAACATATCCACTTTAATAAAGTCACTTTGGTATATAATATAAAGTTACAATCAATGAATGATCATGGATTTTGTTTTTTTTTCTCTTGCCATTTTGTTTCAAGAATTAAAATTAACTTATTCTGATTCAACTTTTTTGTGATGCATACAAGATACCAAACAAGAACAAAATATTCTATTTTAAAGATGACAAAGCTCACTTCCATTTACAAAAGGTTTGTCATAGGTGTTATTAATCTATAGTCATAATAGATTGATAACACCTATGACGTAAACTTTTAGGTCATCATAGATTGATAACACCTATGAGGGGGGATAACAACTATGAGGCAAACTTTTAGCAAATGGAAGTGAGCTTTGTCATCTTTAAATATTATAAAAGTCAACATTATGACAGTGAGACTCCAGCTTCTAACTCGCAACAGCAAGAAGTACGTCTGCTCGCCTCTACTTTCTTAACCACTCTGACACCCTCCCACTGCAACATTGCTCCCTGTCGACCTTCCTTCTTTACTGCAACCTTCATTCTCTGCATTATGTTCTCACAACTCCAAAACTCACTGCACCATTGCTCCCTGTCGACCTTCCTCCTTTACTACAACCTTCATTCCTCTCCACAGCTTACTCTACATTATGTTCCAACCTCAAAACCCAACAAGGACACTCTAGACTTTTCCAAAACTCACAACATTCCCTCCTCTTCTCCTTACTATTCTATCACAAAAAATTTCTGACAAACCTGCCCCAAAAGTTGCCACTTTCCCGCCTCATGCTTCATCTTCAACGATGAGCCATCCCACAGCCCTCTCATGATTTTCCACCTCTACCCTCCCACCTTCCCACCCTTACCTCCACTACTGCCTCCATTTTCAATGCTCCAACCATACCTTATCCTTCAGTTACTCCCACACATCTTCCTACCCAAACCTCCACTGCTGCCCCCATCCTCAAAGCTCAAGATATACCCTCTTTCATCAGCTGCCCCCATCCGAAAATCTTGGAAGCAAGTTGTTGGGGAACAAACCCCTTAACCTTGGCCTATTCACCGCCCACAGAAATGGATGGAAAACTAGTTTTCTTCCCCTGATCTTGAATTCTTGAAAGAAGGAGCACGAAGCTGGGAACCCACCATTGTTGGTTTCTTCTTTGACAAACAGTCACCTTTCCCCTTAATTTAGGACTGCTAGATGTACTACTCTCCGAAGACAACCTAATCCTTTTGACCTTCTCTTCCACCTCAGAAGCTCAAAAAATCTTGGAAGAAGTCCCTTGGCACCTTGGCAACCACCTTATCTTCCTACAAACTTGGTAGCCAAGCTTAAAACTTGAAACCAAAGTATCCCACTTAGGATTAACTTCCACAACGTCCCCTTTGAATAATGGACATGGATGAACACACTGCCAGGAAAATGCGGATAGGCTATGCCATGATTTGCATCAGTATGGATCTTTCCAAGGAACTCCCAATCATGAGACTAAGAGAAGATGACAAACTATGGGCAGGAATTATAGCCATCTCTTAACACTGGAAACCACCTTCTAAAATCCAAAGCAAAACCTAGAAACCCACACGAAAAGAACTCATAGGCACCACAGATGAATCTCAACCTCTAAAACCTACGGAGAATCCCAATCCTTTGACCCTAATACAATCATGACAGCATCAGAGGAAGATAATGATGCATTGCAAATACCGATCCTTCCACAATTCCTGTCAACATTGATGAACAACAAAATGAGCTGTAGAAAGACTGTAATGAGGAACATAATCATGTAAAAAAGGATCTCAATACATTGCACAATGCTGAAAAGGAAATCTCAAAAAAATCAAATGCAACAGATGCACATTTGCTAGAAGCCACTACAAAACCGTAGCCATGACAACTGCTCCAGATTCTACAGAAGAGCTACTAACTGTGAGTACTATTATCCCTACAGATCCTATTGCAACCCCATTGGTACTAAAGGAATCAAAACAGCTGATGAAACTATCAAATTCCATACTGTAGAGAGAAGGAGATCTAAAAGGGACAAGGGAAAAGGCTCCACAATCCAAACTTTTTAATGTGCCTATCATCACATGGACTGTAAGAGGAATAAATTGTCCCCCTAAACTTTTAGCTTTAAAGGATTTTTTTTTTTTCCTTTGCTAGAGAAACCTCTCATCATTGGATTACTTGAAACCAAAATCTGACTAGAAGATCTGGCCAAGCTAGAGATTTTTTATTCCTATTAGAACATGCTTACAAATTATAACCATTGTGTTCTTGGTAGAATTATCATCTGTTATAGGAAGGATGAGCTGATAAGGACTTTAGGAGAACCAACCCCAAAAGCTAGCTTATGAGGGTGGAGAGCCCAAAGTTCTTATAAATCCCACACCAACTTTGTATTTAATCGATGTGGGATTCAAGTCCCATACCTTGCAATTGGATCAAACCGTAACATTCGTCCCCCCATAAGGACCAACGTCCTCGTTGGTCACGGCCATGTTGGTCACGGCTGACACTTTCAGGTCACCACTCCATGGGCCACCACTCCGAGATCCTTGTTGGTCACGGCCACGTTGGTTACAGCTGGCACTCCCAGGCCGCCATTCCGTGGGCCACCACTCCAAGACCGGCTCTGATACCAATTGATAAGGACTTTAGGAGAACCAACCCCAAAAGCTAGCTTATGAGGGTGGAGAGCCCAAAGTTCTTATAAATCCCACACCAACTTTGTATTTAATCGATGTGGGATTCAAGTCCCATACCTTGCAATTGGATCAAACCGTAACATGAGCTTAAGGTAGATCTACTGGACTCGACCGACCAAGCTAGGCATCTTAACCTAATTTTCATGCAGCAACATATCAATTTGAACTTATCAATCATATATGTAAGTAATATCAGATTTCAGAGAAGATGTTTATGGAACAATCTTAAATCTATCAGCACTAGCATCTTCAAGCTGTGGCTTATCTGTGGAGACTTCAATTCAATCTTTTTTACATCAGAAGCATAAGGACATTGCAATCTAAAGAACTAAAAAATTGATTTGAAAGAATATTTGGAGGAACTAAGAGTGACTGATCTTAAGTATGTTAGACACACTTTCATTTGGTCCAACAAACAAAAATCCGACTGGTATATCAGGAAGAAATTGGATCGGACCCTAGTCAATGACATGTGGCTTAGACATTTTCCCAACAGTGTTGCAACATTTAAAGATCCCCTCTTCTCGGATCACACACCAATAGTTGTTGACAACTTGTTCCAAAAAGTCATAAAACACCATCCTTTCTGATTTAACAACCTAGTGAATGTGTTGGGGTTTTCCAAAGCTTGTAGAAAAGGGGCAACACATTTTTGCCACGAGACCAAACAATACAACTGTGTTCAAAAACTGAAGCTCATTAAGCAAGAACTGAAAATTATGAATTGCTTGCAAAGACTTACAATTGCTGCTATTAATCTTACATACTTGAACTTCAAGACATGCAATCTAGACTTGCTTCATATCCTACTAATCAAATGCTATTGGACAAAGAAAAATTGTTGTTATCTCAGTTCATGTAGGCCACACACAATCATAATTCTCTCTTATAATAGTGAACCAGAGTGAGTTGGTTAAAGGATGGGGATAGTTGTACTAGCTTCTTTTTCAACTAAATTCTTGCAAGGAAAAACTACAATAAAATATATTCCATTACTTCCATGGATGGATCTCTATTTCAGACACCTCAGGAAATCCAAGAGGAAGCAGTTAGCCACTCTCACTTACACAAATCTCACATCTTGATTTGGATTCCCTTATCAAACCTGTGGACATAAAGTGCAATATTCGGAATGGACAGCTCCAAAGCTCCAGGTCCTGATGGCTTTGATGGCTTTTTCTTCCAAAACTCCTGAAGCACCATTGTGCACTTTGTTACACTGGCAGTTCAAGAGTTCTTCTCTAAGGGGACTCTTCTAAAGGTGATCAACATAACTTTTTTCTGCTTGATTCCTAAATGCTCAAACCCCACAAAATTTGGTGAATTCAGACCTATTGCTTGTACAAATTTCCTTTACAAAGTTACCTCCAAAATACTAGCTACTAGATTGAAGAAAGAACTAACCCCACTGATCAATGACAATCAAGGTGCCTTTTTAAATGGCAGGCATATTGGGGATAATATCCTCATAGTATAAGAGCCCCTCAATGGTTATTTTAGATCCAACTACTCTCCAAACTGCACAATCAAGGTAAACTTTTACAAAGCCATTGACAGTGTAAGCTGGAATTCTTATGGACAATGTTGAAGGCCTACAGGTTTCCTGATTTATTCATTCACTGGTTAAGAGAATGCATCACATTTGCTTCCTTGTGAATTTTAATTAGTGCCACTCCTACCAAATTCTTTAAGGCAGCAAGAGGTCTCCAACAAGGGGATCCCATATCCCATACGTTTTTATTCTTTGCATGGAGACTTTTAAATCTCTTATCCAACATGAGTGCTCAATAACTCCAAATTTAGGCATCATACAAAATGCAAGAAAACTAGATTGCCTAAATTTTGTTTTGTAGACAATCTCCACTTATTTTGCAGGGCAAAGATGGACTCTATACAAAGCTACACGAAAGCTCTTGACACTTTTAAAAGCTTCTCAGGTCTGCAATCCAACCCAGCAAAGAGCCACTTCCTCCTATCCAAAAGTGCCACGACCCTGGGAACTCTCATCTCTCAAACCACTAGAATGCAATTTAGAAACATACCTCTTTTGTACTTAGGCTTACCACTTTCCACTAAAAGGCTTAACCATATAGAATGTACAGCACTTTTAGAGAACATATAGAAAAGGATCAGCTTATGGGTAAACAAATCTCTCTCCTATGCTGGGAAAGTGTGACTCATCAAATTGGTACTAAAATCTCTACATGTTTATTGGAGCTCCCACATCTTTCTATCCTTATGCATAATTGAAACAACTGAAAGGCTACTAAAAAACTTCCTATGGAGTCATCCAAATGGTGCAAAAGGGTCTGCTAAAGTAAAATGGGTAGATATATGTCTTCCCAAAGAAGAAGGTGGATTAAATATTACTTCAATCAAGATCACAAATCAGACCTTAATCCTTAAAAGGTTGTGGTGGATACTAACAGATAAATCCTCACTTTGGATAAAATGGCTCCATTCTTACTTCCTCAAAGATAGAAGCCTATGGGGAAGCAAGCAATCTGCCTCATACTCTCACTTCCTCAACTAACTGCTGAAGTTGAAAGACAACATACAAATTAGTGTCACTTGTCTCCTTAGGAATGGTATCTTGATGTCTCTCTGGTATGATAACTGGTCGGATATGGGACAACTCATACAACACTTCAACAACCTAAATAACCCACAAACCTCTTCCCTCAACATTCAACTCAACTCTATGATTACAGATAGTTCATGGAACTTTACTCATAACCTAAGGCATCTACAACCTGCTTATCCACCCAACCCAACCTCTCCTGAAATATACTATTGGCAGGATCAACCTATCCACAAACTTACCAACAAACCACCAAAGATCTACTCAGATGTAGAAAACCTAAGGTATCATGGCACAAGATAATATGGAAAAAGGTTTTAACTTTAAGAATATACTTCATACTGCAGCTAGCAGTCTAAAACAGACTCAATACAGTAGATAGAATGTCATATCTACAAATGGACAGAAACTATCCAATATGCCAAGTGCATGTGGAAACAAGAGACCATCTCTTCTTCACACGTCCTCAAAATAACACAATATGGAATCATATAGCTAGGAAATGCTTATGGCTAGATTTTGGGAGCTCTCTCACAGAGATTACACAAAACCTGATTAAGCCATAAGCTCCAAATGCAAACAGGTTGATCCATCTTCTATCTTTAGGACTTTGTGTTTATATCTTGCGGAAAGAAAGATACCTAAGACGGTTTACTGGTAACAACTCTTCCGAAGAGTCTTTTACCACCAAAAACCTCAGGGAAATCAGAGAGCTAATCCTCCTCAAAAGCCTAGATCATACCTGTAGCCCAAGCATCATCTTCTAACTAAATATCTAACTCATAGTTATACTACTACATGATAAAGTATCTGAGCATACACTCTCATAATCTTTAGCTTTACTCCCTACACATACATGCAAGGTATTCTACGAAAGCACAGCGTAAAACAAAACAAATAAGATGGGCTCAATGCTTACCTAATCCATTGTTGCTATTGTAAACCTTAGTCTCGCAATATCTGCAAGTGTCTCGTTCCTCCATTGTCCCCCCGAAGTCACGAAGTCTCTAACCCCAATTAAGTAAAATATAATTGGATCGATTGAAGTGATTTTACCCCCTTTACAAAAATGTCACTACTTGGTTAAATCTCCTTCACATGGTCAATACGCTGTCGTTCTCCTTTCTTAATCAACGTTGAAACACTGTCGTTTGGGAAGTTGTATTAGGAGAGACTACTCTCCAACATTTTGTACAATTAAACTTCTATATCTTTAATGAATTTTTTCAAAATTATAAAAGAAATCTATAGTCATAATAATGTAAGCGGTATTCAATCTTGTTAGTTATACCAATAAAAGAATTAAATATAAAATTGAAAATCATTTTCATAAATAGATAGTTATGATAAAACAAATCGTTCAATGTATAGTTTTAGGGTCATTGATCTTGTTAGTTATACCAATAAAAGAATTAAATATAAAAATGAAAATCATTTTCATAAATAGATAGTTATGATAAAACAAATCGTTCAATGTATAGTTTTAGGGTCATTGAACCTAAAAGGAAACGTAACCATTAAACAATGAGATATAAAACCTAAATATTGAATTTTATAACATTTAACAATTTAGTTATATATGTTTCATCTTTATATCTTATTCATTACTGCAAACTATCAACTTTAACAAATTTAAAAGTAAAAAAGAATAATCAAATTATAATATTAGGAAATAAACTCAAGTACTTAAATAACAATACCTTAGTTATTACTTTTTCTCATCACCACAAATGGGAAATTAAGTAATCTACTATATAATTTATATCAATGCTCTCTCACTTCCTCATGATTATTGTTTTTCTAAACCATCTTTAAGAAAAATCCCATCATTCACTCTTCTTGCAATGCATTATACAAGTGACAAACCAGCCTAATAACTACATTTCATTCACATTACCAATAACTGAATAACTAAGTATCAGAGTACAGTATGAGAAGATTTCTAGAACAAATCCTCTAATCATCAAACTTGAACATAGCTTTCTTGCCTTGTCAAACTTTCCAAGCTTACAAAGCCTATTTATAGCTATATTGTACACATATTAGAAAGAGAAAGAGTTTTGACATTTTTGTTAAGCATATCTATAATTTTTAAAACATCTTGACATCAGTCTAGCATTTACAGTAATATCATTTGCAACCTTTGCATTTGTTCTAAACTCAAATGTTTAGAATAAAACCCTAATAGCTACCTACTCTGATCTTTTCAAAAATTAACATTAAAAACTAAAGATCCATAACTTAGTGAGAGTCTATTCCCGCCCATCATCTACCCAAATTTCAAGCAACTCACATACTTAAAATAGTGATGCTTACAGAAGAAGGATCTCGCCATAAGATGAAACTCAACAAAAACATTGACGTCCTTAGTTGAAGATGGATATCTTTAAACTCAAATAGGGCATGTGAATTCTTAAAGATGAATTCATGATCAAATTATAACAAAGTTGTTTTAGGTGAGTGTTGATTGTTTGCTGACAAATTAAGTATGTTTTAAATGAGTAATGTGCTTAAGTGAGTTGGGATTAAAAAGTGGGTCGGTTGAGAAAACAACCAAATATGATTGGTCCATGTGTCTATATTTTACCATATAGGATTCTCCTTATTGTTTTTAGTGAAACTCAACAATATGGGAATTTTATTGAAAAGTGTAAATTACAAGAACTTTTTTCGAGAATTTTAAAGATAAAGAAGTTTTTTTCAAAGTTACATAAACCACAAAAGATGTATGGAAAGTAGTAAAGAGAATATTAAGGTATCTAAAAGGTACTGTTGATTATGTATTGTGTTATCAAGGCAAAAAAAGTCTAACTTCGCAAATTGAGAAGGAGATTTATATGTGAGAAAATTTACCTTAGATATGTTTTCTTACTTAAAAATGGTGTTATATCATGAAAAAGTAAGAAATAATCATTTGTTGCTTTATCCACAATGAAAGTTAAATTTACAATATTTTTAGCAACAACACAAGAGGTCGTGTGACTTAAACGATTGTTGGTTGGTTTAAGGTTCATTGAAAAGCGAGAATAATCTAGTGACAATCAACTGTGACAGTCAAGTAGCAATTGATTATACTAAAGACCCCAAATTTCATTGTAAAACCAAGCATATAGACACCAAATATTATCATATGAAAGATATAGTTGAATAAAGAGAAGAGAACATGAAATATATATATATATACGGGACATAGTGGCAGACCCAATGTTAAAACTAATTTCTCGAGATATATATATTAGGCATGTGAAGTCATAGGATTACTTAGATATTGAAATGTAATTGAATAACATTTCTACATGTATATTCATTCAATATATCATCATGTATATAACACACAAATATACATTACTTAAAACTTGATTATGAAATATGTTTACTTTGTATGACATATTTTTCATATGAATCAAATAATATGTTAGATAGTTAAAGCAATCGATATTAGTATTTTTTTAATGATTGGAGAAGAGGTAGGTTTTAAGCTTATCATCAAAGTAATAATTGAGAGCTAAAGTGGAAAAACTTAAATAGTGAATGCCAACTTAGATGGAAAGTCAAAAGGAAATTGGTTTGAGGTGATCACCATATCTGCCTTAAATTAGCATAAGCGAGTTCAAATAGATAAAGGTAAGAGTAGGAAAGTGAATTCAGGTAATTAAACATTAAGTATGTTTGAACCAAAATCTATAGGTATTGCATTTATGAAAGATATACACTCCAACTTAATAGGATTTAATACTATAGCACATGACTCTTACCATGTGTGTATAAACAACCATAAAGGGGTTAATATAAGTCAAAAGATCTCAACTTACGCTGTATGAGATCCTAGAGGTTAAACCAACCTCATAATATACCTTTAGGACTCATATCTAATTCAAAAGATTAATTTTAAGGTTTTCTACTTTAAAATGTTATCAGAAAATTATTTTTAATACAATCTTATAAGACAATTCTAGGAAAATAAATTAAATTAAATTCAAGAGAACTTAGAGTAGAGGAAGGTCATTCTAATTAGTAACTTGTATAAGAAAAAATATGTATTCAAAAGTGGCCACTAACTCTTAGTAAGAGAATTGAATATATTTGTAACATGATGAATTAAATGAGATAAAACAAGATTGAAATGTGAGATATGACCTAAGATATATATCATACAAAATCTAATCAATAATGGATTCATTAATTGTGACATTATATATTCCTAATAGATATATGACCATAAGCTCTCATAATATGCTAGTCACATGGGTTATTGGATAAGTATGAGAACATGCAGAAAATTTTAAAATTATATAAATATAATAACTATTTAATCATTTATCATATAAAATAATATTTATAAATTTATTTTAAAATAAATGTGTAATTCAATAATAATATATGTAAAAATATATTCTAATTCATAAAAATTAATAAGTAAATATAGAAGGTCATAATTTTAGTAAGTGCCTGTTTGGTTGAGCTTATATCAGTAGAGCTTTTGTCAATAGAGCTTTTGTTAGTAGAGCTTTTGTGAGAAGAGCTTTTTTAAAAAGTCAGTTGACT
>JANQBM010000007.1:13273295-13293334 GCA_025594535.1 Erythroxylum domingense | reverse complement strand
AGATTATAACATAAGTAAAACTAATTTCAAAAATAAATATTAAAATATATAAAAAAATTCAAATAATATTATATAAATCTCAAAATAAACATGAAGAAGTGTTTGTGGATATTGTGAGAATTATGTGTAAAGCATAAGGGTAAAAAGGACTAAAAAATAGGCTCATTAATTGATATAAAAAAATCTACCTGAAAAGTGCTTTTTTGAAAAGCTCCAAATTTGAGCTTTTGAAAAAGCTGTATTTCAGCTTTTAAAAAAGCTATTTCTACTCCAAAAGTGCTTTTGAAGTTTACAGCCAAACACTCATTTTTTCCTTAAAATAGCTTTTGCGGTGGAAAAAAGTGCTTTTTCACTTGCCAAAAGCTGAACCAAACGCACTCTAAGACTTGATCAATAAAATATTGATATAATTTTTTAAAATCATCTTTTCTTTATCATTATTCTAGAAAATCCCATAAAATATTATATTCAAAAATACAAAATAAATAGTTGTAATAACCTAAATTAAATGATTGTGTTGTTGTTTAAAGACTTTTTACATAACCCAAACGCAACATGTAAATTTTGTAGAATTTTTTAAAGCCAAATTCAATGCATAGACTTATTCGTAAACTCAAACTCTCTAATTTTTAAATTTAACACATTGAATTAAATGAGTTGAGGTAACGTGTATAATTTTGTATCTATATACTTGTATGCTAAATGATTAATGCATTTGCAATCTCATAGTCCGTGTAAATTTTTAGTCCAATAATTAATGATATCCATTAGGTTAACATGGTTAGTATATTTCATATGAGAGATTAGTAAGTGCAGAATAATTCGATTTAACGATTTTGTGGTTAAGGAAATGATCGGGAGGTTGCAGGTCAAACATACGAAATAGCCTCCAAATAATCATTTGTGGTTTCATTTGATATCCTGTGATTATTGTGATAACAATACGTGCATCTAAGACATATATGTAATTGACGATTAGCAGAAGTTGGAAACTTGCTTTATTCTTCGACCCGTTGCCCTCCATTTCATCAGTTAATGCTGTGTCAAGAAAAGTCATAAAATAAGAAAAGTTTTGTCTATTTGGTTGTCAAGAAAATGAAATTAAAGGAGATAATGAACAAGAATATAAGAGAAATAATAGATAAAGCTGCGAAAATGAAAGACTAACTTGTCGCAGTTAGTAGCTTGAGAGATGGGAATGTTCATTTCAGCACCACATTTTTGAGGCAAAGAAGAGGCTGCATCTGGCTTGATATTGGGGTAGCGAGCAGCGGCTGCCTTCACACAGTTGCATGCTGCTCTTCCGTCTGCGGTGGTCGGAGTGATTGCCTTGATATTTTTGACACCATCGCAGCATGCGGCAGGGGGATTGCCACCACTGGTGAGATAAGGAATGCAAGAGGCAAGAGAGGCATCCACTTGACCGCAAGTTACCGCTTATCCTGGCTTTGCCATGAGCTGAACCATGACTATTACAACAAGCATGGATACCAAAACCCTCTTCATTTTCCGTTCTAGTTAAAGTAAGTAAAAAAAACCTGGAATTGTATTGGTTGCCTCAAGTTTTTCTGCCTGTACTTCTTGTGATGTCAATGAATGCTCCAGTGGGGTGTGTTGTATAGAACTTTTATGTTGGCTGACAAAGTAAGGGTTGTGGGTCAGCACTAACCAATGTTAGTTACAAAATTCTGGCTTTTTATTTGAAAAGTAGGCTCCTTTTGAACGAACATATGGGGCATTCAGGATAGATATTGAAGATTCCAAGACACTCACTGTTAGCGCATATCATACAGTTGTTTAACATACACTTGTGCAAGTTATCCATGGCCACTACATCTACAACAAATTTGTTAAAAGGCGAACTCTAGGCTGGTTAGGGACCTAAGGTTTGAGATCAACATGGAAGTGAGTGCGGAAGAGCCGTTTGGTGACTCTTCTACTCAGTCCTAATTAAGCATTTACCGTGTCTATAATCTTTTGGGTGTTGTATTGTTTTGCTTTCTTGTTTTTATTTTATCTTTCTTAATTTTTGACTAGTGTTATTAGGTGTATTTTCATCAAAATTTTTATTTACTTTATAGCACTGCCTAAAAGAGCAGAAGGGAACTCGTGTCTTCTTTTACATGTGTGATTTGCTCAACCCTTCTTCACGAGTTCCCTTCTTTTCTTTTAGGCAGTGCTACAAAATATTATGTATATTATCAAATTAATTTTTCAATTTAAAATCCAAAATGTACATTATCATATTAATTTGAAACACTAATATGATAATCAATGTAATGTACAATACCAGGTGGGACTTTACATGTTGATGCATTCTCCATGGTTGTCATTTTAGTATCGTGTTAAGTGCCATATATCATATTTGTATTACCGTTAACTTCTACCCGATTGAGAAATGCATGATATAATAAGAAAATCAAACATATCATTATCCCTTTAGATTTTATCAGTAGTTCGATCTTATAAATTTTGTAAATAGAATTGGGATGACTTTTATACTGTTCATGATGTAATTGCTTCTCTCCTGTAATTTAAAGCAACATGTAGTTTTTGAGATTTAAAGTATAAGTTATTACTATTTATATATAACAATTTAAAGTATGTTGAGATCATTTTCTGTAATAGTGAAAAACCAACAATGGGGTTTCCTATATAGGTCCAAATAGGCGTAACTTTTTAGACACTTCAGCTAAATCCTACATAGAAAACAAGGGAGAAGATAAACTGAATTCTAATTAATACTATACAAAAAAGTTAGTGTCTAATATAAATGGGACCGTCAAGAATAGGGTGTTAATTTAATGTTTATATTTTTGTGGTCATGGAAAGTATTTTCATTTGTAAATATTAGAATTTTAGATAAAAATAAATTGTTGTTGATTTTATTTTAAAATAAATATGTAGGTATTTAAGCACTTTTTAGAAAATATCTAACAAAAATGATTAATAATTAAGGTCAAACTAGTTGAATCATATTCAACCAAATATAAACTAGATTTCAAATAATAATTAAAATATATAAATAGAATGTTCAGTTTTAAATCTTATATAAATATATATATTATTATCAATTAATTATCTACAATACTAATACATAGGTATCTTAAAAGAGCCTTAATATAATATTAAAAAGAAATATAAATGTATACATTCTTTAAGTATGAAGAATTAGTAAAAAAATCTAAAAGGCAAAAGATATGAATTTTTAACTTTAGCATTTGTGAAAAACTTAACTTAAATTTTAATATTTTTCAATGTTTTAAAAATATCCCCATATTATAAAAACTAGCCCTTTTTTGTTAAATAGACTAAATCACAAACTTCCATCAAACGAGACTTACTTGTCTCAATGTTTTTTCAGTATAAGGTCTAACATTGTTAGTGTGACAACATAATCAAACCTTCTATACCCCAACAATAAATATCTCAAATTCTGTATCCATATGCTCCTCTATGATTGGGAACCTCAATTTTGAAAATAGTGGTTATTATCAAGGAAATAGTCTCTTTTTAAAAAGTACAAAGGAAATGTTGCGTATATTAATGATCCTCTTTGAAATTATCACATTTGCGTATATTAATAATTTTTGTTATCGTGAGAGGCTGAAGTGATTTTCTTAGGAGTTTAGTTATAGAAGAAATGCACCATTCCCAAGCATTGGGATGCTCTTTTGTAAGAGAGTCAAAAGCAAAAAGTCACAAGAGAGGACATATTCTTGAAATTATATTGCTTCAAAAGGAGAAAGATGTGTTAGAATTTTTCTATTTGGGTTATACTAATTCATCTTTTGTTTTACATTTGAATCAAATAGAGATATGTAGATCTACGATTATATTTGTGATCCTATTTAGTTTTTTTTTATCTTCTCAAGAAGTTTATTAGGTATGATATAGTTAAAATGTAAGGCTATCAGGTTACCTTGACGATACAACCTAATCCTTTAACTAGTAAATCTAAGTCTTTCTTTTCGTATCATAACCCTATATAAGTGACTTATAAAGTATTACGTTTACATAATATTTAATTTTATTGAAAATTGTCAGACAAGTAAGAGAAGAGTTCGGTCATCTTCTTATAATTTCATGTCTTTATAATGTGTAACTCAATAATCTCTTTAATTTCAAGCATGTCTTATAATTCAAGTATTTTGAATATCCTTTTTACAATTCATATATCTATTTAACTAAGGTGAGTAGAATTATATTAATTGATCCTAGATACTTTAATTTAATATAAACAATTTCTATATATGATATTATAGATAATTTCAATAGGTTCTACAACCTTTAATTAATATAAAGGTCACTAGATTGAAGATGGTGGAGTTTTGTGAATTTCAAGATTAGGTTTTATAGAGAAACCTTAGTTGGTTTTTGTTTATTATGATTTCATGTTAGACTAGAAATAACACTATAAGTGACTTAGAAAGGATTAGGTTTACATCATCTATACTATGACTAAAAAAGTGAGATGGGTAAGAAAGCAAGATCATCTTCTTATAATTTCATGTTTCTACAATATATAACTCGATAATCTCACAAACTATGAGCATGCCTTCTAACATTACAAAAAAACAATACAATCCAGGATGTTTTATTAATAAAATGTCGCTAAATGTGACGACTTTTCGTGACGTTTAAAAAACGTGATGAAAAGTTCGAATTTTTCATGACGTTTTATAAAATCTTCGCAGATTTGTAATACTTATAGTGATATTTTTTAATTAAAATGTCACGAAATAAAAACCATGACGTTTTGTTGAATAAAACATTGCTGATGGATATTTAAAAGTAACATTTCTTCTTTCATTTCTGTCCATTTTGCTGATTTCTTCTCTGGTTTCTTCTCTCTGCTTTCTTCCCACCCAAAATTGTTTTCTTCTCTTTGCCTTCTTCTCTCTATAGCAAGCAAAATGCAATGCAAGGTTTACCCCAAACAAGAAGAAGAAGAAGGTAATGGTAGAGTCCAGTGCCAAATGGTAGACCCGCTTCGTAGACGATTGCGTGGATCCAAAGGGGAGTGAGTTGTGTTTGGGTAGTAGGACTGGACAGGCGGTTGAAGTTCGCAAAGCCCAAGTCAAAACTCAAGCTTTGTACGATACAATTAAAGATCTCTTGGAAAAAAAGTGAGAAAAGAGAAAAGAGAGAAAATGATCGCCGATGGCGTGGAAGACAAGGAGAAGTGGCTGGCCGCTGGAATCCTCGACCTTCAACAGAACGCCTTCTACATACATCGAGCTTTGGTAACCCTATTTCCTATTTACTTGCTTTTCTTGGAGGAATGCAAAATGACTTTGTCAAACCCTAAAAATTTTGCGGACTCCAACAATCTCAGAGATGCTTTGAATTATTTGGAGCAAATGCTCTCCGAACTTTGAACTTCGAAGCTTTCTCCTCATAAATACTATGAACTCTGTGAGTTTCTATGTGAGATCTAATTTGTAGATTTAATCTTGGTTTCCCTTTCTATATATTTTTTAACTTCCCAAATCTAGAATAGCTATTTTCAAATATGGAGGATGTGAAATGTGTTTTGATGCAGTAGATATGCGATCATTTGATGAATTGAGAAAATTGGAGTTGTTCTTTAAGGAAGAGGAGCATCGTGGCTGCTCAATTGTGGAGCTTTACGAACTTGTGCAACATACGGGCAATATATTACCTAGATTGTACATGTCTATCTTTTTTATTCAATAATTTTTGGTTCCTTTAGTTTTGTTTTTATATTGTTTCTGTGGCTTGTTGGTTTTTCCTTTTTGGTACGAAGGAGGACAGTTTGGTTTTGTACAGTCTATTTACGTCATTTAGATTGTGGTAATAGTGCAAACTATGGCTCATTGATGTTTACCAAATAGGGAACCTGTGAATATATGTAAAAGTGTTGAAAGTTTTGACCCATTTTTATACTATTATTTGTTAACTGATTTGTCTTATTGATTTAATTGGATACAGAAAGGTTCTACTACTAAGTTCTGATACATTTCACCATGTGATGCACTTCATCTTTATCGAGCATTACTCTGCTTGAATTTGTTGAAGCATCAAATGTGGTCTTTTTTAATTCTTTCATTTTATGTTATGATTTTTTAAAGTAAATCGCAAATGTTGCTGGTTCTTTTGTTTGAGACATTTTACAGTGATCATATTGTTTTCTCTTGAGATAAGTCAATTAATATGACAATCTGAATACAATGCTTCTTACTTCTAACCTTTACCATATTTTTAATTGATTTTGTCTATTGTCAATACAGTATTGGCTTTTTCTATTGTTTTCTCATCAATTCTATTACAAGTATCTCCTTTGTACTGTAGGTTCTGTGTATATCAAATCTAAAGAAGCTCACAGGTACATAAAGATAGTTCCAGGTACTTTTATGTATATACATTTACAGACACATGTATACATATACATGTATAATAAATAATGTTTTATTGAATATCCTTTGCAAAACAAAATGATATAGCTCTGTTACATGCTAATTTTGGTTGTAAAGCCTTGTAGATTTTTGGAAGCCTTGCAACCTACTACATGCTTCAGACACAGAGAATGTACTCATTGTCAACCTCTGGTCCTCAACCTTGACACCTCACCTATTAGTACATCTGAAACCTTTCTCTGTATGGTTGGTTGGTAGGATAGTATTGATTATCGAATCTGATTTGCTTATGCTTAAAACTCTAATTTTGAAACAATTACTTTAGCTTTACAATTGGATATAATTATGTTTATGATTCTATCAGATCTAACTCTAATATTTGTCCTGTTTCCTGGAGAGGGTGTGTAATGTAGTTGCTGAACTTGTAACTTGGGTTCCTTCACTGGTGATGTTAACAATCTCATTGACTATGATTTATCTTTCCTTGACAATTGTGTGTTTGAGTAGGAAAACATATTTAGGACAATTAAGTATAACATTATTAGTTTCCAATTAGTGAGCCGCTAATGCTTTTTATTTTTTCGAATTAGTGATTTGTTTGTTAAGATTGTCTATGAGTTATGACATTGCAAGCAAATCATGAGATTCACACTTTTTAGGTCACTTGCTAATAGTAGAATCCAAAATGTGTGAAGTGTGTGTCTGCTCTTACAAAAGTTGCTGCCTTTAGAATTACAGAAGTGTGTGTCTGTGCTTATGAAAATTGCTGCTAAGTTGACGCTACTTAGTGAGTAAAAGATTTGCATTAACAAAAAAAATGTTACACACAAAAGTCTAATTACACTTGTAAAAGAGTATCGCTCCTTAAATTCCTAGAAGTTAAAACTGTGATGATATTACTAGGATAGGTACTACTGCATTGTGAACATTTACAACTGTTCTTGTTAATATAAAAAAGTATCTAGTTGCAAAAGTTTCAAGGAAATATCATTGTTGAATAAGAACTCTTATCCACGTATTAATAAAATATACTAAATTTCCACTATGAATTCTTTCATCCATTTTTTGAATTGAATGCAGGTGATTCATATGAGTCCTGGTCTACCCAAGAAGAAGAATAAGACTGCACCAAGCAGCTTAATACCAACATAACTACAGTCACGATAACGTCAGCTTCTTGGAAGTGTAGCTGATGAGCCATCTACTCCTATACAGCCAGAATATCACACACCTGCACCTTGTGAGCCTACTCCAACACCAAGAGATGTCACATCTGCACCTATTACTCATCCTAGACATCTGCGATTAACTACTGAAGTTGAACAACAAAGAATTAAATTTAAACACCAAAAAAAGCTCTTGGAATTTTTATGTTTTACACATAATATTCGTTTAGGTTAGATATATGTACTCATATTGATATATTATACACTTATGAAGTACTTTTTATATTAATTAGTGTATTATGACATGTTTGTGAATTGCAATTAAATAATAAATCATCTGCACGTATAAAATTCTTGTGATACATGAATAATTATTAAAATTAATGATATACTAAAAAATTGAAGAATTAAATAAATAAAATTCATAAATATATTGAATAGTTCTAAAAATTAAAAAGTTGCAGAATGTAACTTTTCGCGACATTTCTAGAAAACGTCACGGAATGTGACTTTCCCGTGACGTTTCCAAAAACGTTGCAAAAAGTCCAATTTTTAATGATGTTTTTTAAAACGTCGCGGCATGTTAATTTTTTTCGTGACATTTTACAGAAAATGTCGCAGAAACCTTTTGCCTACACCACATTCTATGACGTTTTTTAAAACATCGCAAATTGTATTCTGTGATGTTTTTTAAATGTCACAAATTGTTCTGTTTTCTTGTAGTGTGATTCAAGTATTTCAAATATCTTTTATGTAATTCATTTATTTTTTATCAAGGCAATTAGCATGCTATTAATTAATCTTGACACTTTCATTTAATACATGCAATTTTCATATATGGTATCAAAGCTAGTTTTAAAAGATTTTACAGACTTAATCAATCGAATAAATTACGTTTTTTCATATTATAAAACCTGAATTGAAGATTTTAAGGTTTTGGAGAATTACAAAATTGGGTTTTGTGTGGAAACCTTAGTTTTCATCTTTGTTTATTGTGATTAAGTCATGATTTTGGTTAACTACATTAAAAGTAGGTAGTTAATCGTTTTTATGAATTGGTTATGATTAAATCTTATGTTTTTATGCTTTTTTATAAGTTTAATCTAAGTTGGCATCATTTTACTGCTTAATATCGTGTTTTTTCTTTTAGAATTTTGAATGACTCATTAGTTGACAAAGTCCGGTGGGGGTGGCAGTTGTCAAAACCATTTTGTGAGGGTTGGAGGGTTATTTGATCAACCATTTAATATTCCAAACTCATAGTCTTCTTAACCAAACAATCAAAATAATATATATGTCTTTACATTGTACTTTTCTCATGATTTTCATAATTTTTTTGCTAACTTAATGAATTATTTTACATTTTAAATTGTTTAATCTCTTAACTTTGTATTATTACTAGGCTAAAGATGGTAATCACGTGTAAGTTTGATGAAATAGTATAATAATTAGCAAGTGTTATAATTCTATTTGTGAATTGTTATTTATCTAAAGGTGATAATATTTTATAATATTATTTCTTACTTGATCTTTTGTGATATTAATTTTGAATATTGGTTTAGTTTCTTATGAAGTGTGCCTTGGTTATTAATTTAATGAGTTATATAGTCATGAGTAATCAAATTTGTTCAGTTAAGACTTTAGATGAAAAAAATTAAGACTTGGAAGAGTGGTCTAGAGTTGGAGGACTTGGATTTGGTTTTTATTTTTAAAAAATAAATAATTCCATAATTAAATGGATAATAAGAGATAATTACAACCAATAATAGGGCTAAAGTATAACAATTGAACTAATTAATAAACCTACTTCTTTACATGTGAGAGACCTTAAAAGAGTCTCCTCGTGCGAGACACTTATTCCACATAAATGGTTCCTTCTCTTATTGACTGGTTCCATAGGGTCCACATAGCTCCTCAAATTAGCTCTATTATCTTGCCTTTCCTTGACTGATTCATTTGGAGGCTTACATGGAGGAGTATACTTCATAGAAATTAAAAATCAACTCACATTGTAAGTGACTATGAACTAAAATTCTAAACATTTTAGTATATGCCAAAGGAAGTGCGTTTGAATAAGTAAATTCTTTACATTTTCCACTGTGTGAGTTATAAAGCTAGCATTATAATTTCCATCCATTTTTCATCATTAGGGTTAATTTGGTATCCATACAGTAGGATAAAGTGATTTCACATATCAAATATAAAATTTTGTCAACTAATATGTTTTATCCATCCCTCGAGATGAGTTGTTAGGATCATTATGAAGCTTATTATTACACTCCCTCCATATAAAGTAGATAGAACATAAGAAAGTAGTCTTGGAGAGGATGCAATCTTGTTAAGATTCTGTTCTATTCTTAGCCCAGTCAACTAAATCAGACCACTCTTATAGAGCACCATATAATTGTAACAGATGTTGTGGTCTACACCAAATGGAAGAGGAATAGCTACAATGAAAAAAAATGATTCCTGTTCTCAATATGATTTTTATAGAGATATAGAGAGTCAGTGTTACCAAAACACTTGTCTTTTTTTCTAATTCTATTCTTGAACCCCAACCAGCTAGTAAATAAGGCTTTGGGAATAAGAAAATTCATCTAAATTAGCTCATACTAGGCCATCCTAGGAGAGTGAGGTATGAAGATCTTATAGTAATTATGAGAGTTATTTCCCATCCAGATTAACTTGTCCTTTTTGTTTTGATTAGGATTATATTGGGGGGAGAGAATGATAAGATTAAAATTTCCATTAAAGCTGTTATTCCAACTATTGTTTTGAATGATTGATTCATCCTTAGCATTTATAAGAATCCTAACTATAAGAAAACTTAGCTCGTGCCTTATATATAGGGGGCTAAAGCTGGTCCACTTGTTATACCAGAACCATGCCTATTTCCTATTTCCAATTCCCAACATGAGCTTCAAAAAAGGGATATATCTTGTCCGTTAATCTCAGTATCTAAATTAGACACTAAGAATGATCCCTACCTATCTTGAACTCCCATAAGTTAGCATTCTTAAGGTATTATTCATTCATCCATTTTGATTACAGGGATTCCCCATCAACTAGTAGCTTCCATATCATTTTAGTGAGGATAACATTTTATATATCTTGAATAGGAGTTAGTCACAAGCTTCTGTCCTATTTGGGTAAACACAAATCAATCCATTTAACTTTAGCTATGTTAGCCTTTCGTGACTATAAGAAATTCTTGATGCATTTTTTAATCTCTCTAGTTAGCTTCTTAGGCATGAATAGGTGAGCAGACCAATAAACTCTAAGATTCCTTAGGAATGAAGAGATTACTTGGAGTCTTCTAACTATTGAAAGTAATATGTTATGCCAGTTATTGATTTTTATCCTTAGACTTCTCCAAAATGAAGGTTACATCAACAAATTTAGGCTTCTTTATAGTTATAGGTACTCCTAAGTATTTGAATGGGAAATAATGGATATCAATCCAATTATATTACTTAAAATCTTAGAATTTTGGAGTTTAAGGGAATATACAAGCAACTTTTACTCATATTCACTTTCAAACCTAATAGCTCTAAGAGTTTTTTAAGGATTCTCAAAATAGCTTAAGAAAGTAAAAATAAACTTCACAAAACAATATCAAATCATCTATAAAGCCAAGATGATTAATAGTTAAGGAGTTACACTTATGATGAAACAAAAAACTATTTTCATTGGTTGTGAAGTAAAATATCATTCTAAGGAGCACCTTAATCACCAAGGTAAATTATGATAAGGTGAAAGAGGAAACCCTTGTCTAATACCCTTAGTTCCTCTAAAAACAATGGTAGGAGAACCATTGATTAAAATGATGAATGAGGTGGATGAAATATAGGCATTAATCCAATTTACAAAAGTACATGGGAAATCACAGGCTTTTAAGCATTCCAGAATGAAGCTTTAATTGACTGTGTCAAAAGCTTTAAAGAAATCAACCTTGAAGGTACAATTTTTGATGGGTTTTTATTGTTCTTCAATTCCTGTATAGAAAAATATTATCACCATTTGACTTTCCCTTTATAAAAACTCCTTGGTAGGGCTTATAATAGTTTTTAAAGATACCTTGATTCAATTAGAAATAATTTTATAAATGACTTTATAGCTTGTACTACAATAAGAAATAGGCTTAAATTCATTTAAGGAGCTTAGGTTATTCATCTTAGGAGTAAGGAAAATATGAGTCTTATTTAGGTCCCTCAACATTTTAGAATTAGAGAAGAATTCTTCCACCAGTTTGACTAGAAATTGACTAGTAATACCTTAGGTAACATGGAAGAAATGAGCACTAAAACCATCAGGATCACATGATTTGTTTGCATTTGATTGAATGTGTCTTTTATCTTCTAAGTAGTAACAAATCTAACTAGGAAGTCTTTTAAGTCTAGACTTAGCTTGTTATTGATGAACTTATCGCTAGAGATTTTTCCTCCATTCTTACTAACATAAGGACCAATTAAACTCATAAAGTGTTCCATAGTAAGTTCCTCATTCTTCTTCATGTCAGTAGTGATAGTCCCATCATCATTCATCAACATAGAGATTTTATTCCTGTTTCCCCCTAGAATTGCATTATGGACAAACTAGAATTATTATATCCTTCTTATGGCCATATAATCCTAGCTTTTTGTTTCAATAGTGAATTATGAATAATGAAAGCAAAGTTCTACTCTTTTACCATCTTACATTCCTTGTTTCTCAATTCCTAACTGTGACATGTCAAGATCTTCTAAAATTATCCCTGGCTTGCTGGAGGCTTTTGGGACATATTAGAGTTGTGAAGTTTTTATTAGTCCCTCCGTAAGGTTGTTTTATTTCCTGCCTAGCTAGTTCTGACCACCTCCTCAAAACCTTCCCTTTTAAATAAGAGAAATTGAATAATTTGAAAGGAGTTTTTTTTTATATTTTTCCAAGATTGAATTTTTGGACCTTAATTAAGGGATGGTTAGAGCATAATTTGTCCCCAAAATAAGCAAAGTAAGTAGGAAATTAAGTTAGCCATAGTTGATTCACCATAGCCTTATCTAATTTCTTCCTAATGTACCATTCTCCTTACTACTTATTATCCTAAATAAAGAGATTCCTTAGGAATCTTAGGTCCACCACACCAATTTGATGTAATATCTATTTTAACTCTTTGTCTATTCCCTTAGACTTAACTTTGTTTCCTTTTCCCTTAGTAAGAGATAAGATATAGTTCAAGTGTCTAACAAATATCCAAGGATTATTCATTAAGAAGTGAATTACCTTCACATCATCCCATAGTTTGCTTCTTTGAAACTCAAAATTGGCAGCATATATAATTGAAATCTTGATAATATTAAAGGTCTCTTTTAAGTAACAAGAAAATGTAATAATTGACAATCTTTTTCATATTAGAGACTTTGATTCTCTTAGCACTGAAGGCAAGGATGATTCTCCTATTGTAATGGTTGATATAATTAAAGTGGACATTCCAATTTAAACTAAAAAAACTAAGGATGATCTTTAACTGTTACAATTTTATGTTTATATTAAGTAATCTCAAATTTAGTGGTCTTTTTGTTCCAAAAACAATATATCTTTAATAACTTAATTTTTGATAAGATTGTTCATATCTCTCACATTTCATACCAAAATATTTATAATGGAAAAATAGAGAAAGGAACTAGTATAGATTCAAGGTTAGTTAACCTTAGATCTATTCTTACCTCTTCTTCTTAATATTCTCCTAGAGGAAGGAATTGGATCCAATAATATATTATTTATTATTGCAATCAACTCTTGCTTGGGACTTAAGTTTTCAAGCTTATTAGGCTCCTTATTAGTTCTTATAAAGGAAAACTCTAGTTCTGCATTTCAGCTACTTCTATAGTCTACATTGCTTCCAAAGGAGATGCAATATTTTTATTAGTGACTGAATTGTTCATCACATGAGCATCCTGTGCTATTTTATCATAGATTTTAGGTTTTGCACCCCTTTTAGCTACAGAAACGAAAAGGGGTATATGATTATGTGGCTTTTCTTTTCGCTCATCAATCTTTAAAAGCTTAGCATATATACCCATATTGGATTTCTTTCCTGTAGGCTTCCATATGCAGTTAGAAGACATAGGTTTCTAAGTATATGACAAATTAATCTTTGTATTTATGTGATCTCCTTATTCATTTAGTTTCGTGAAAAAAATGGCCTTAGGAAGATCCTTCCAGTTCTTCACTTGTACATATATTCTAGCATAACACAACATTTCCATCTTAGCTATTAATAAATACAAGCATATGGGTTTTCCTTGTGAACTAACTAAGAAACTCAAGCTCTGCATAGTTCAATATTCTAAAGGAATATTTTGGAAGTTGATCCAAAGAGGGAAAGCTTCAATCTTTCTTGTTTCAAGTTCTAATTTGGGTTTCCATCATCTTATTCAAGATTTTCCTAAAGAAATTCATTTGAGTTAAAGTTAAAGATAAATGTGTCCTCCTCAGTTAGCAATTTTTTTTCCCAATCCTTTTCTTTCCTATTTTCTCATAGCTTGTACTTGAAATTATAGGAATGCAAGTTTTTTACTATGGGAAAACCAATCAAGGAAGTAGACTATTTAGAGGCAACAACTTACAATAAATGAATTAGGGGAGTGATAATTCCATCTACCATTAGTTATTGGTAGAAGGTAAGCTTTACCTTAAGAACACTGGTGCAACTCTTTTACTCTAAGATTTAAGAGAATAGGCATTACAAGCAGTGCTCATATTGTTTTTTAGCTTTGGCTCTATTACTATTCATTGTCTACTAAAGTGAGTGAAAGTCTTCCACAATGGAATTCTTAACACTCTTTTTTTTTATAGATCTACAACACTTACAACCTTATAAGCTACCTCTAGACTCTTAGAATTTGGGACTAGGGAGACTTTTAGGTGGTCCTCTAGGGCCATCACCTTCGAAACTTGCCAAAAGTGGAAATAACCACTTAACTATCAACAAAGAAAGGATACCAAAAGCAAAAAGAAGAATACAGTTATAGGGAAGAAAGGTAAAAGAAGATAGTGAGATGGCAAGGTGTCTCTCTCAACCTTGCTTATCAAATTTAGAGAAAGCTTTTAAAAGTGTTTGGTTAAAACTCAAGAAAGTATGATAAAGTAAAAGGTTTAGTTTTAAAAGTGAGAAAGGGGAACAGGCTGACCATTATAGTTATAAAGAAATCTATTTCTCCATCCTTTAAGGGTGGATTACTAGATAAAAATATTTTCAAAAATTTTATGGTCTCCTTAAAGAAAATGCTTATAAAAAATATATAAAAAAGTTAAGTTTACATTATGTAGATTGATGCCTGCTAGACATACATTATTTTTAGCACTATTTTCATAGTATATTTCTTGTGTTTTAGATTTTTTTAAAGGATTTAATAGTTAATTTAAGAACTTTTTTCATTTTAAGTCATATGTCTACTCATACAAGGAAAATAAGCAGAGTTAGAGAAGATACAAAGCAAAATGGAGCAATTTTGGAATATTCGAAGAAGAATTATATAACATGATAGTATGCATGGTCCCAGTTTTAGAGTGTCATATTCGAAGGAAAATGTCAAGTGGCAAGACAAGTTGGTATATGAAAATTAGATGACTAAGCCTATACATTTAGTAACAATTGGCATAAGTAAATAAGGGACAAATGGCCTAATAGAATTGTGACATTTGGTAGCTTAAATGGAGGACAACTGGCTCATTTCTAAGTGTGACATATGGGTTATTCCATTAAAAGACATATGGTTTACGTCTTTGTGTGATAAGTGTCCCTAGAGTAAGGACACTCATCTTACACATGGCATGGCCTTATGCATTGGCTAATTTTTGCTGTAACTCATGCTTCTCTTTGCTCATTCACCACTGAAATCATCCCCACTCCTTGCCCTAAATTTTACTCAATTTTGATGTGCTATGACACTAAACTCCTTGCCATATACTGCATTAAGAACCTACCTTAAGATATCCTTTATGATGCTATCTTTTGGGTGTTAAAATCATCCTACACCTACCTAGATTTTAGAAGAGTATTGGTTGCATAAAGGGCTAGTTTGGTTAGTTCTTTGAAGAAAAAACTTGAAGGTAATTAGGTAAGGGAATTCTAAACTTTATATCATTTATTAATACAAGTTTTATGATGATTGAATTGGCATAAAGTATGTGTTATGATTTTGATAATTAGGTGTTTGAAAAATGATCTTTGTATGATAATTTCTGGTTTAGTTTTGATGTGTGAAAGATATTGATTTGTAAGTTACTTAATGAATAACTTTTGAATTGGTTTTAGACATGAAATTGATGTGTAATTGAGGCATGAATAAGGTGGAATTGAATTGGAATAGATGAACTTTGGGGAAGGGGCATTGAAGGTGTAAGATGTGAGTTAATTGTAGTGGCTTAACTGAACAGGTTCCACTGAATAGACATCAGTATTTTGCCATAATGTAACTTGTAGATATCCAAATTTTGTGATTTTAATTTTAGATTAAATTATATATATTTATGCAATTTTCATGAAGGAATAGAAATTTAGTTCTATCTCTAAGAGTTTTGAAATTTGTCTTAAAGTTGAGTTTTGGATTCTATCACTATTTGAGAATAGTCTGTAGTATTTTAGAGATATATCTAGTAATAATGAACCAAATTGTATTAACTTTAGTTCATTAGAAACTTAAGGCATAGAGGAACATTTGTTTAGAAGAACATATTGTCCAGAAACTTCAGTTTCTATGTCATAATGGCCATGCGAAACTAACCCAAAAATTTGTCCTGAGAAAAACTGAAAAATTGCAGGAAAAATGGGAGATTAGTTTCTGTCATAATCGTGGGAAGGTACCCCACGATTGTGGGAAATATTTAGGAAGGGAAAATGTTGGTTTTAGACAATTGTTGGACTATATAAGGTTAAGGTGCTTAAGAATGGTTTAATTGAACTTAATTAAGGTTTGAAAATGAACCTAGATGATGTTAGATTAATTAAGTAAAATTTAATTTAGTTATGGATTTGTAATTAAAGTAACAACTTAAGGAAGGTGTTATTAGATAACAAAGTATCTAATTTTGGAACTTATAAGGTATTAAAGGAATGAAGTCTACTTAAGAATTGTTAATGGAATGAAACATACCTATGAATGCAAATGTGGTTTAAAGAATATGAGTATTGTGAATTAGGTATGAATGTTTGTGAATTGGGAACTTTTGTGATTATATGTAATGTGTAATGACTTAATGCTTCATTTTTGTATTGATGCAATTGCTTATGTTTATAAGACATATTGAGTTGACTGAATGTGAGTGAATATGTTCAAGTTAAACAAAATGGAATAAAGTCATATGTTTTGTAATATATCTTTGGAATGAAAATTCTAAAATATGACATGTTTTATTTTAAAAATGTCAAGTCCTAGTCGTGGGGAAATAGGTATGCCTAGAAGGGTCTGCAACTACTCCTATAACCAGACACTACAGTGTCCTCTGTAACCAGACACTAAGGTGTCTTTTGTGCCATATACTCTGGTGTCTTATGATTTTAGACACTTTTATGTCTTCTATTTCAGAGGACTATGTCTCTTTTGTTTCAGATACCAAACATGGTATCTTCTATTCTAGTCCCGTTACCCACTTTTGTAAAAAAGATTAGCAGGCTAACCTATTTTATGTTATGATATATGCTCAGTTCCAATGCAAATTAAGTTATGATCTGATACAAGTTAAATTCTATTCTGATACAAGTTAAAGCTCTGATCTAACACAAATTATGAACTGATCTGATATACATTATGCTCTAATCTGAAATAAATATGTCATGTTATGATATTTGTATAGTCTATTATGAAATAATGGAATTTTGTTTTGATGAATTATATACTGTTATGAAACAAATAATGTTTGAATTGTTCTTTAAGTTGCACAATTAAAGATTGCTTATAGTATGATCTAATTTAGTGCATGTGAATGTTAGACAACTATTAGAAACAGTCGCCATTATGCATTATGTTTAGTTATTCCCCACTGCACTTTATGCTTAGCATAGTGGTTTTGCCTTCGTGTAGGTTCTTAAAAGAAGGTTTAAGACTGGGAGAAAGACAATCGCAGTGGCTAAGAAGGATGTGTTTATTTTGAAAAATGTTCAGTTTGTAGTTGTTTTTGAATTATACACATTATGATGAGATATTTTGTACTTTATATATATGGTTTGTAATAACTATAATACATGATGGATTTGGAACCTATGGCATTTATTTGGAATAGTAAAATATGTTTGATAGTTCTGTTTATAAAATAATATCTAATGATACGTAATGTATGGTTGCTTGAGTTTCTGGAAATGCATGTAAGGGATTGTTTAGTATGTTTTGGATTATCTTGGTTTTATTTTATGTAGCATCTGCATATCCTTACAGGTAGTATATGGGTGTTACAACTTATATTAATGATAAAATTTTTGTAATAAATACGATTGTGCCCCATGCCTATCTATTATCAAAATATTAATTTTGGTTTTGTATATAAGGAGTGTTTCTATTTAGTTTTAGTTAGTTTTTGACATCTTTATTTATTAAGCTTCTTTCCCTTCTTCTTAACTGAACTTTAGACTTATTAAAGAATTCCTTCTTTATAAATTCAAATGCTTAACGAATTTGGTACATAATTTTTTATAATTAATTGATTAGTTCTCTTTTTATATATCTAATTTAGCATTTTTATAGTATAAACTTATTTATGAGTTCTTTAGGGTTTTATTCATAGGTGATTTTGCATCATATATTATGGCTTCTTTATAAGAGAAATGAACTTTTCTATAAGTAATATTTTAGTCAATGGCCCTTTATGGAACAGGTTATATTTTGGTGGTTCATATTTATAAAAGGTTAATGATCTCTTTTAAGGATCATGAGCTTGTTTTGAGACTAGATTGACGGAGGAATGCATAGTTTATAATTTTATAGGTCATTAATGCAAGCATTAAAATGTTAGTACTACATATAAGAGTTTAGTGAGTTATATATGTCTGTGAGTATAAAGGGTAAGATATTAATTAAAACATGTTAGCTACCATGTTCAAGTATGGAAAGTTCATTGAATTAAGTACTTTATGTTGAAATATTTTTAAAATGCACAAAATATTTGACCTGATCGAGTCATTTTCAAAAATTGTTCAAGTAAATTATTAAATTCACATTATATTTGTCTAAGTGAAAAAATGTTAGAATTTTTATATGTGTTATAACTAATTAGTTTGTTGTTTTATAATTAGGCCAAATATAGATGTGTTGGCCCATGGTTATATATTTTTATCCTATTTTAGACTTGTTCTTCTTAGCCAGTTTATTAGGTTTAGTAAGGTTATAATGTAAGGCTATTAGGGTGCCTTAATGATAGGACCTGGTCATTTAAATAACAAGTCAAAGTCTCTCTTAATATTTCATTACCTTATCTAACTGACTTATATGGAGTTAGGTTTACATCAACTATAACTTGACTGAAATTAATAGGAGAGGCAAAAGAAGAGTTAGGTCATTTCTTACAATTTTATGTTTCTACGATAAGTTATTTAATAATCTCACAAACTACAAACATGCCTTTTAATACATGTATTCATAATATTCTTTTTGTAATTTATGTATTAATTAATTAAAAAATGTAAAATGTTATTTATGGATCCTAAAAAATTTCATTTAATATACAAAATTTATTTAAGGTTAAGATCTTACATTATTTAACGAGAGCTAGTAAAAAGAAAGGAGATAATTTTTTTTCTTGATGATTTAAAGACACTATATGGCTAAGGTAAATTTCACAATTCCATACTAGATCATCTCTTTAACTCAACAATAGTTTCCATATTAAGAACTATTTAGTACTTAAGAACAATATTCTTCAAAATGAAGTGCATTATTATATTGGAAATAGCCATTTGAAACAAACTATGTGCAACTCCTATGTAAAATATGTGCAACTAAATGCATCATTATGTTATGAAACAAATCCTATAAGAAGGAGGTCGTTTGAAGTGTTTTTATTTGAAACAATTATACTATTTCTTTCAATCCTTACAGCATATACCATATTTTCAGCTGCAATTTCTTGCACGATAAGATCTTCTTTCTTCATAATGTGTATCATAGAGAACCAATTTTCAAGTTCTGACAAATTACTTCTTCAGGAACTTAGGAGACAAAGATCTTGAATCTGCTTCCAAGTGGAATGTGAGTATCTACACTTAAGAAAAGTGTTTAACCATTTCAAACTCAACATTACACAACATATAAGTTGTAGGAGCACAGATAAAGCTATTTTCAAAGGTCATCTATAGAATGAAGGATTCTTAAGGATTTGTGTTGGACCCCACACTCCGCCCTTAGGTCGGCGGCGTGTGTTTGCGGGACATACCGCGACATCCAACCTAATCAGTATTGTCCTCTTTGGTCAAGGGTGAGTCCACGACTCGAACCCAAGACCTCAAGGTTTTGTTGCATCTAGC
>JANQBM010000007.1:13255800-13273195 GCA_025594535.1 Erythroxylum domingense | reverse complement strand
TGAGTAAGGTTGGATGCCGCGGTATGTCCCGCAAACACACGCCGCCGACCTAAGGGCGGGGTGTGGGGTCCAACAATTTGTTTATTTTATAATAGCTTTTTTAGAGCAGAGTTCGTTAACAAGTTTCTGCAGAGAGGTTGAAGGAGATGCATAAAAAGTGCTTCTTCCATGTTGTAATGTTTTCCTGGTCAAGGTTAAGATTTAAGTTGAATATATGCTCAATAAGTGTTGTTTTAAGCATTTGGTGAAAATATAGGTGTGACTTTCGAAGACGTCAACCTACCAAAGCTAAGTCTAGGATAGAGCTTTTTAAGGAATGTAGTGATTTTACTAAGAAACCTCATTTTTATACATTTGTCACGCCAAAAGTATAAGGACTTTCTATTCCTTATTTTAACGAGGAATTCAAGTCTAGCCCCTTCTCTCAATTTGAGTATGTTCATTAATTTCCATGAGGAATTATACTTAGGTTGCATACTCTAGAAACTTTCCCTTTTTAGATAATATACATGAAGCCACTTGACCCATAATGCCTTTTTGTTAGTAAAAGCTCTCCATATCCTTTTAACAAGGAGCGTTTCATTTATAGTTCTTATATAAATTATGCTAAGTTCTCCTTCTTACTTAAGGCGGCAAAATTCTAACCATTTATCCCTTATTAAAGTGTGCTTAGTTATGTCTCCAGCCCCCATAACTATCTCATAAGTTTCTCCATCTATGTTGCCACATTCTTAGGAATCAAAATGTGAGAAACCAATAAACATGTAAATTGTTTGTTATCAAGCTAATCAACTAAATTCTACTTGAAAAAGATAAAATCTTGTTAAACTAACTAGAAATCCTCTTTTGGAACCTTTCTATCAATGGTTGGAACTCAACATAACTAGTTATTCTAGAGGATATAGGGATTCTCAGATATGTGATAAAAGGCTTACACAACTTCAAACTAGTTAAAAAGCTAATCAAGTTATTAGTCTGCATAACACCAAAGGAAATTAACAAGACACTTTTTTCTTTATTAATAGAAACTCTTAATTTCCTTAAAAGAGCTCAATGCTATCACTTTGATTTTAATTGATCCATTTTTAACTTTAAAGAATAAGATGATATCATTTATAAAAGAGAGATTAATTATTCCTAACTTTTCACATTTGTAATGATACCTGAACTTTCTATGTTGGAGAATATTCTGCTTGATGAGTTTAGAATGAAATTTCATTCCTAAGGTAAAGAGGTAAGGAGATAGGGGATCTCCTTGTCTCAAACCTCTTGAACTTCTTATCTTATTATTTAGTTGACCATTCGAAAAGGTGGAATAAAAAATAGATGAAACATATTTCTCAATCCAATTCACAAACATGTTAAAGAAACTAAAAGCTTTTGATGTGTTCAAGATAAAGTTCCACTCCATTATGTCAAAAGCTTTATGAAAGTCAATTTTAATATAAAAATATTTTCATATATGTTTTCAATTATTTTTTTGATAAGTTATTAAGCAAAAAAAAAAATTATCTCCATTTTGTATCCCTTTAATGAAAGCCCCTTGAGTGGAATCAATGTAATAGCTAAAACAGTCTCTATTGGACATTAATTTGGAAATAAATTTGTAAATGGTGTTACAACAAGAAATAAATCTAAAATTTTTAGGGAATTTATCTTGAGGATTAGACACAAGGTTTTGTTGAGCTCTTTTGACATTTTTCCACGTTTGAAGAACTCCAAAACAACATTTGTAACCAAGTCCCTGATCCAAGGTTAGGCTTCTTACAAAAAACATGCATTGATTTATAAGGATTAAGTTCAAAGCACTTTCCACATCAAGGGCATTAAGAGTTTTGATCAGGAAGTGCACTTTATGAATAGAAATTTGTTCTTCGATAATTTTTTTAAGAAAAGCTAACTAGCTGGTATTAATGGAGTATTCATATGTAGTAGTGAAATAGTTAACAATATTCTTTTTCATTATACCTTGAGTTTCAAAAATGGATCCATTGTCATCCTTTAGAGAGGAAATTCTATTAACATTTTTCCTATTAAAACTATTTTAAAGAAAATTTAAGAATTCCTATCACCCTCTTTGAGTTAAATAATCTGAGATCTTTATTGCAATAAAGAGTAATAGTTCTTTTGGATGACAATATTAGTTAAAACGAAATTTTTTTATGCATCTTTAAAATTGAAACACCTTTTATATTAAAAGCTTGGTGAATTCATCAATGTTTAAAAGATATAATAGTGAACTTCTATTCATAAATGGAAAAAAGAATAACTACAACTAGTGGGTTATGGTATTAATTAATGCTTGTAGATCTTTCAATTTTTGATCTCCTATCTTTAGGTATAGGCAAAACAAAAGAGAACTATAGATAACAAAAATACAAATAATAAAAAAAAACTAGGAAATTAAGGATTGGTAATAGTCGCCCCCTCCACTCATTGATACACATAGAAAAACCTAAACAAGTCTCAGTTGACAAACCTTAACAAAAGTCTGAGGTTATATCAATTTAAAATTAAAATGAGTTGGTTTTTATAATGAGAGGCTTTTAAATAATAAAGATAATAAGGTTTGAGTTAGATTTTAACAAAAAATTTTGGGGCCAAATATCTTGTACCAAACATAAAATGACATTGTAATTATATCAATTTTTTAAAAACAAAAATTTTAATGCACCCTTAATATTTACATCTATGTTCCTTGATAATGTGGAAACAAAAATTTTTAAGTCTGAAAGAATAGAACAACTAAGTAATGTAGATTAATTAAGCGTTAATGTAATTTTGAAATTGATTACTTTAAATATTGGTTAAATGTGTGATTTCACCTTAACGTTCTACAAAAGGTATAAAGAAATACATCTTGTTATCTATATTACCACTTTTTCCCCTTATTCGAAGTATAATAAGTAATATTTTAGTAATGCTACAGTACAAAATAGTTCAGGGATAACGATAAAAGCTTAATTAAATCTACAAATAACACCTTTGGCCTTAGAAGTTTTATAAATTCTTGTTTATAAATAATCATAATTTTTTAATTCAAGTGAACATTCAAAACATATTATATTCTAATAAAAAAAGTAAGGGATATGCAAGTTTTAGATCTTACAACTTTGAAATTAAAGATTGTGTATAAAATATAGGAGTTGTAGACTTGAAAATAGAGGGATGGTTCTACTCCTAAAGTAATAAACAAACAAAATGGATATTAAGGAAAACATTTAAATTAGCCACTCGTGGTTGAGGAATGGATAAAAGCATATCCAGAAAGTAAAGTAGTTTTTGAAGCACTCAGAGTTTTATATTACTGTCCTATCATCATTAAAGCAGTATACTTCAAAATAATTATTAAACATCCCTTTAGATTCAATAACAATCTAGTGGAGGAAGAGGGATTCATTAAAGCCATCATTATGGGCTTGCAATAGGAGATTGAAGGGACTAAAATGTTCACATGTGATAGGAAGTTTAAGGTCATCAAAAAAAAGAATTAAAGAAACTAAATGTTAAGAGGAACTTAAACTTTAAAGATAATATTAAAGCTGCCAAATCCTAGTTGCTATCAACACAACTATCTGAAAATTAAAACCTGACAGATACATACCTCCTTGAAAAAGACAAATATGCGTTGAAGGACTACTTAAGAATAATGGAAATCCAAAACTCTCTAATGAAATAAAGAGCTAGAATCAAATGGAACCTAGAAGGAGATCAAAATACTAAGCTATTTCACAAAAATGTTAGAGCAAGATCTTTACAATCAAAATTAGCTCCCTAACAAAGCCTAATAATCTCAAGATATCCATACAGTAAGAGTTGAAGGAGGAAGCACTCAAATACTTCAAAGACTCCTTAAGGAAAAAAGCCCTCAATAACTCCTCAATACTGCTCGTCTAATTCTTCATTCATAGTTAAATGGAAGTAGAATCGAAGACCTTATTATACACTCCTATAACATTATAAGAATTGGAAATAGTTATCATTAAATTGAACCCTCAAAAAGCCTCAGGACCTGATGATTTCAATGGGTTTTTTTCCACAAGGCTTGGCAGTACAAGAGTTCTTTTTCAATAGGAAACTCCTAAAGGAGCTTAGTAAAACTCACATATGCCTAATCCAAGCTAGCCTTAATGAGGCAGTAAAAAATGGCCTAATAATTTTCTCCATGAGGCTTTAGAATAAAAAAGTGAAGGTGCTCTAAGAAATACAAAACAAGTTAGGCTTAAAAGAAATTGAACCCTGATACACTAAACAACTATAGGCCTATAACATGTTATAATTTCATTTACAATACCATCTTAGGAATTCTTGCAACCAAATTAAAGAAAACTCTACACAAAATGATAGGTGAGCCATAAGGTGCTTTTATTAGAGGGTAGATTAATAAAGGATAACCTCCTACAAGCTCATGAATTATTCAAGGATTATGCTAACAAGAGAGCTTCAAAAAATTGTGCATTGAAGTGGATTTCAACAAGGCATTTGATACAATCAGCTAGAAGTTTTTAATCCAACCTCTTTAGACATTTGATTTTCTTGACTAATTTTGAATTTGGATTAAAGAATGTATCTCCTTAACCTTTTTTAGCGTCCTTATAAATAGGGAACCCACAAAGATCCTAAAGGGAAATAAAGGACTAAGGCAAGGGAATCCCCTATCCTTATACCTTTTTATCCTATACATAGAGACCATATCAAGGCTGCTAAATCATAATATAACCCTTAACCCAAGGTTTGAATGTCGCAATAAATATAAAGAATTAGGACTAACAAACCTATCTTTTTTAAATGATTTTTTTTCCAAGGAAAATGATAGATCTATATACACAATTTCCATAATATTTAAATGTTCAAGGACCTCTTAGAGTTAGTGATGAATCATAACAAAAGTTAACTTATCCTCTCCTCAAATGTAATGGTAGATGCTAAATGGTTATCAAGAATTTCAGGCTTTCAAGTGAAACAACATTATATCACCTGCCTAGGGTTGCTTGTATCCACTAGAAAGCTAATGCATAAGGATTACATCCCTTTGGTGGATAAGATCTAAAAAAATCTTAACCATTACGCTCATAAGGACCTATCACTAACTAGAAGACTAATAATAGACAAAGTTGTCCCTAATTCATTCCATATTTGTTGGTTAGCCCATATAATCCTCTCTAAAGGCATAATAAGGCAATTAGAAATATTAATGAGGGATTTCCAATAGGTAGAAGGGAAGGTGTTGGCTACGATTAAAAAGGAGGAAGTATGTAAGCCTTTAGATGAGAGAAGACCATGAATCACTAAAATCAATGTCATAAATGAAGTACTAATTTCTAAAAGATTACGGAGGCTGCTTAAAGGAAAACAGACTGTATGGACAAGATGATTTAAAACTTATGTGCTTAAGAACAAAAACATTTAGGGAATTGGATAAGGTAAAGAATAGTTCATGGTGCATGGAATAATTAATCAAAACTAAAGAAACTTTGGTGAGCTATATTAAATTCAAAATAGGTAATTAAATAAAGGTTTTGTTATACTTTGATAATTGTACAAAAGATGACCCCTCTTATCTACTCCAAAATTAAAAAACAAATGTTGTCAATAATCCTTAGAAAAGATAAAGTTAAGGAATGGATTATAGGGAATAATTGTTACAACTATCCACATGACCTATCCTACTTAATCCCTGACTATAATCCATATGTAGGGGTGAAGGACAAATATATACAGTTAGGGCACTTTATAATACAATTCACAAATAATTCCTACAAAGAGTTGCTGAAGAGTAGTTGGGATAAAGTCAGTACAAGTAATCTAGAACATGTCTCATTTTTCTAAGGCAGCAATCCTCCTATTGCTACCAATAAAGAATCGTCTGAGCATTAAAGATAGAATCAGATTCCTAAATATCCAACATACGTGTGAATTATGAAGAAAAAAAGGAATTAATTGCCCCATCTATTCTTCAATTGCAATTACATGAAATGGGTATGGATTAATATCTAAAATAGAATCAATATGTGGAGGAGGATCCTCTAGCTAACAATGGTAATTTGATGGCTCCAAGATGGCAAAATAATGAAAAAATAGAGAGGGAAACAATGTAGTTCATCTAAACATACGAATGTACAAGATATGGTCAGAAAGTAACCTTAGATGCTTCAAGAAAATTGAAAAAACCAAAGGAAGGTTAATAGAGAAAATGTTTCAATGGTGCAGAGAACAACTTGAAGTAGAAAATCTAACCCTAATCTTTGAGCCCCTTAATTAAAGATGAAGCAAAATCTAACCTCCATATAAAACATAGGAATTTGAGGGAAGCAAAACACAAAAATTGTCTTAGCAAATTAGTAATGATAATAAGTTTGATAGGTCAGTGTTGTCATTTGTGGAAGGAATGTAAAGATGTAGATTATTTTGGTAAAATCCTTGTGAAAAGAGTTATTCGATTAAACTTTTTTAAAAGTTTATATATATATATATATATATATATATATATATATGGTTCATTTTGATTCTTTACTGTTATCTTATATATTTTTAGATTTTTGTGTTTAACAGTTCTTAAGAAATAAGAAATTCTCACTTTCATTTGACACTTAACGATAGAGGCTCTCTTAAATCTTTTGTAAAACATTAAGGTATAAATAATACCTTAGACCTTAAAAGTTTAATAGAAAGGTTTATAAATTCTTATTTTGAAATAATCATAATTTTTTAGTTCAAATAGATTTTAAAAAATTGTGACTGATAATGTTATAATCAAGATTTACTCAATTAAACTTATTAGTTATGAAATTATAATTACTTAGGATAGGTGAACTTGAAATCTTGTGAGGAATTTAAAATTTGTCTTTAAAATCTAAAAGTCACTAATCTTAACCATAATGGAAGATTCTTTACGTGGTCTAATAATTAGGGGGGTCAATGATTATTAAGGAGAAAATTAGACAATGCTTTAGTCAACTTGTTGTGGCTCCAAAAATTTAACTCAAGCATAGCTCATTTAAATAACAATATTTGCTCGGAACATTCCCCTATTGAGATTCATGATCCTGTTGAGAAAGTAAGGGTTTATTCTCTATTTAAATCCTTCAACAACCTTAGTGGTATGGAAGGGTTCTAAGAAGTTGTATCTAAGGGATTAAAATATCAAGTGAATAGTTGTGCATTTTACCAATTTCGCAATAAGATGATGGAAATGAAACAAAAGCTTAAATCCTTTCAGAAAGGCAAGCACAGGGACATTCTTGAGGGCTTAGATTGAGCCAAATAAGCACTAATACAAATCCAAGATAAACTCAATGATTCCCTCTATGATGGCCCTTTTAAGATTAAGGAAAAGGAAGCCTTGACAAACTATATGAGTGTTAAATAAGCACATTTCTCCGATCTTATCCAAAAACCAAGGGTTTTATGGTTGAAAGATGAGGACACCAATTTCAACTTTTTCCATAGATCACTACTTGTTACGATGAATAGTAACAAAATATCCAAGTTACTAACTAATGAGTGTAGAATTGTCACTGAACAGAATGAGCTCAAAATTTATACCAGACGTTATTACGTTAAAGTATTAGGAACTCCTAGGGTTAGGAATCTTGCTTACCTACTTTATGGCCTATGTATTCCTAAGGTAATCTCCTTTGAGCAGTCTAAATTTCTTACTAAGAGTTTCACTAATGATGATATAAGGGTGGTATTATTATCTCCTAGTCCCAATAATACTTGGATCTTTCATTGCATAACTACTACTTCATTTAGTGTTTTGATAAATGATAAAGGTAGTCAACTTATCAAGGGTCCTAAAGGGCTAAGGGAAGGTGATCCTCTCTCCCTTTATCTCTTCACCATATACATCAAGGTACCTAATTGCATTATCCAAAAAAAATGTGCTTATTAGTTATGGCCTAAGTATCAAAAGAAGTCTAACAGGATGGACATCACCCATCTTACTTTTTTTGATGAATAATTATTATCCTATAAGGCTAAAGAAGCCTTATTGGCTTACATAATGATATATTTGGAGGAATTTAATGCTCGTTCTAAGTTAAAAGGGACAAGAGCTACATTATCACTTCAATGGATACCTTAAACTCGGCCTAGTTTTTATCTTCCATCTTAGGTCTATGACTTAAATATCCACCATTTACCTATCAATGTAGTCCTATATCCTCGAGTAAACTCTCTTATTCAAATTGTCAAGGGTTATTAGATATGATCAGGAAAAGAATTAGGGCTTGGATGTTCAGGTAATTATCCTTTACTGGTAGGTTATAATTAATTTCTTCAGTGCTTAATAACTTATCCATTTATTGGTCCTCTCACTTTGTTTTTCCCATGAAGCTTTGTAGGGAAATTGACAAACTTCTTATGAATTTTCTTTAGATAGGCAATGAATCCTCCAAGACTTTTGCAAAATTAAGCTAGAATGACCTTTGAATGACCAAGAAGGAAGGAGGTTTGGGAGTAAAAACTGCAAAGTTAGTAAATAAAGTTATGGTGATCAAGAGACTATAGAAAATAGTAAATGACAAGAAATCTTTTTAGGTGAAATGCCTTTGTAAGGATTATATAAGAGCATCTAACTTATGGATAATTAAACCAAGAACATATGCACTATAGTAATATATTCAAATGCTAAAGTTAAGGGACTTCATCCACCCATTTATCAAATACAAGGTAGGGAATGGAAGAGATATATGGCTATGTTATGAAAATTGCTGTACAATTGGGCCTCTTTAGATTCTCCCTAACTTTGCCAGCCTTAAAGTTTTCTTCCTTGCAAATGCTAAGGTTTAGTACTTTAATTGCAAATAGAAAATGGCATTATGACAATAGAGGTGAGAAATTCTTTCAGGGTTGCTTCTCCCAAACTCCCCTAGACCTATAAATAGAGGATAAGGTAATTTGGATTAAGCATCCTTTTGGCTTATTTATAAATAAAGCTTCCATAGATATGATTAGGAACTAAGCAATGACTGTGAACTGGTATTCTCTTGTATGGAATAAGCTTCTTGTCCTAAGATTCTCATTTACTTTATGGCTTACAATTAAAGAATGGCTCACTACCTTGATATAACAAGAGGAACTAATAATTTGAATTGTGTTTGTGTTTGCTAGACCAAGAAACCAATAAACAAATTCTATTTAATTGCCCTTATTCATATAGGGTTTAGAAGGATGCTATTGGCCTTTATAACCTCGATCCCCAAATCAAAGGCTTATTAGGAATAACCTAGTGGTTATGTTCCCTTTTCAGAGGTTATAAAAATGAGAGGTTGTTGTATAACATGGTTCTTGGTAACCCAATTTATGATGTTTGGAGGGAAAGGAACCAAAGGGTCTTAATGGTCAAGTTTAACTCTCTAGAACATGCAAACGAATGCAACATTAAAAATATCATGGAGCTGCTTAGAACTAGAGGAAGAGGTGTGGGCTCAGTTAGGAGGCGACATTGTAGGGGGTCTTTTCCTAGGGACTGTATTATACTTGTTATAGTTTTATAGGTACGCTGCGTAGTTTCCTTTGGCAACAAGTCCTTGTCCCCAATTAATGCAATCATATCAAAATGTGAGTTACACCCCAATGTGTCCTTTTTTTTCAGTAGGGGTGTAGGAGTAGGCCGCATGCTTCCCACATCCTAGTTGTGTTTCACATATGGTCTCTTTACTCTAGCTACCACTTGCATCCAGGGGCCAAAGGTGTTGTTTGCAACAAGGGCTGGGGCTGCCACGCTGGGCTGTAAGGTCGAAGACTTCATCTGAATCTCCTCTTCCACGTTTTTCCTTGATAGTGCCTCCTGACACTCAGTAGTCACATGTCCATATCTGCCACGGGTGTAACAAACATGTTGTAGGCCTTCGTACTCTACCCTTTGGATGTGGCCATCCACCACTATGCGTGGGATTAAAGGTTTAGTAAGATCGAGTTCCACTGCTACTCATGTGAACTTCCCTCTGTCTCCAGTGATAGTATTATAGTCAATCCTAATGACGTTGGCCACTAATTTGCCAATGGCATGTAATGTGCTCTTGTGATAGTATTAGAGGGGTATACTAGGGAACCTCACCCAAGCTACTACTATGGTTGGTATAACATCAAAAGTAGAGAACGCTGGATTCCAGGGTTGGGCTCTCAAGTAAGTGTCATGCACTATCCAAGGTTCTCCCAGGAGAACATTGTCATAATCATTTGATAGTTGGAATTTAACCAAAAAATAATGATTTTCCAAATCCACCACCTTATACTTGCCCATTGGCTTCCACAATGTTTCAATGCGAGTCTGCAATGCTCGCACTCCCATCGCTCATCCCAGTAGTCTAACAACAACTGTTTGCTTGAGAGAAGTAGCTAAATTGTTCTCTTGGAGAACTGAATAGTTGGAATATCAGTTCCTTCTGTAATCTCTACATCTTCTGGCTGTAGAACTACATTTAGGTCTTGGTCTAAGTCAAGCCTTGGCTCTTTAGTCCTGGTTCCCAGCAGTGTCTTTTTGAAGGAAGGTAATGGTGACCTATTCTCTAACTCCATCGCCTCATCTTATAGAGCTCTGAACTTGACCTTCTTGTTTCGTTCATCGTTGTCAGGTGGGGGTAGGAGTCCTTTAGGTTCCATCACTTTCTTAGTACTCATATTCTTAAACAAGGTTATCAATCAAACAACAAGGTTCATAAGTAGCAACAATATGCCCAAAAAAAGATGATAAGAGAGGTAGGAATAACCATCTTTTGAGCTCTATTCAAGCATAAATTGGAAATTGTATGAACAAACACTAAACTCTCAAGTCTTATAAATATTTTGGAGAAGACAACAATCGAATAATTGTTCTCTAAATAATTTTAAAATTTGATATTTATTATAACTTAATAATAAGAGAATACTTATTGGTCACATGTTTTTATAAATTTTCTTAATTGGAAAATTATCGGTATATTTTTCTTAAATAAATTAAAAGTTAGAATAATTTAGTATCATTTTTAGAATTTTGATAATTATTGTTATATAAAATAAAATTTAAATATTTTTAAATATATTTTCCTAATTTATTTTATAAGTGTTGGCTATTTTTTAAAGCATAAGTGACGTTTGTTTTTTTTTTTTTTTTGGCATAATCCTAAACTTCATCATGTACATTTCCTTCTCCTCGAGCATAATTATTTTAAACATTAAAATGGAAAATGTTCGATGGAATGATATGAGAATTAAGAGTTTGTCGGAAAAGTTTTGCAATGGACTTATCAAATAGACAACATAACAGGAATAATCTTTTGTGATTTCATTTGATGTAATTATTGGAAATAATACAGCCGACGACGCATATATGTGACTGATGATCGTCAGCGGTTGGAAACTTCTAAGTTGCACGCTTTGCTTTATTCTTCAACCCAATGGCTTCCATCTCTTCAGTTAATGCTTTGTCATCAAGAAAATGCACGAAGTAAGAACTGTTTAGTCTACTTGGTTGTCAAGAATAATATAACAGGCAAAAAGGGTTAAATTAATTAAGAAATGCTATGGAAAATAAGAAGACTCACTTTTCGCAGTTAGTGGCTTGAGAAATAGGAATGCTCATTTCAACACCGCATTTTTGAGGCAGAGAGGACGCTGCATCTGGCTTGATATTGGGATAGCGAGCAGCGGCTGCCTTAACACAGTTGCATGCTGCTCTTCTATCTGCGGTGGTCGGAGTGATTGCCTTGATAGTTTTGACTCCGTCACAACAGGCAGCGGGAGGATTCCCTCCGCCGGTGAGGTAGGGAATGCAGGAGGCCAGAGAAGCATCCACTTGGCCGCAAGTCACTGCTTGTCCTGGCTTTGCCATGAACTGAATCAAGCCTATTAATACAAGCATTGCAACTAAAGCCCTTTTCATTTTTGTTTTAGCTTAAAGTAATAAAAACTTGGAATTGTTGTGTTTCTGCTTTAATATTGTGCTGTGATGTGAATGAATGCTCCAATGGTGTGTGCTATATATAACTGTGTGGTGGATGACAACGTAAGATTTGTAGGTCAGGGCTAACCAATATTAGTTACAAAATTTTGGCATTTTATTTTCACAAAGATAAGAACTCCTTTGGAGTCTTCTTTTGAATAAAGATACGAGGCTGTGCAGGGATGATATTGAAGATTCCAAGACGTTCATTGCCAAACGTACGTAAATTATACAAATTGTGAAACCTACACCTTTAGAAGTTGTCCAAAGTACTACAACAAATTAGTGACTAAGCGTATTATCAGTTTTGTCACTCTACATTGCGAATTACGAAATACACTCAACTTGCACAAGGTTTCCAAACCTAAACAAAGAAAAGAGATGAGGATGCGGTTTGGTTCAGCGTAAGCTCTTTGGGGAAAACAAAATGCCAAAATATTGTAGCTAATGTTGGTTAGTCCTTTACCCACAAATCTGAGGTTGTCAGCCATAGGCATGCTGCGGGCCAAACCAGCCCATGGCCGTGAGTGGGCCGAGGCTGACCAACTTGTGAACAGGCCCCTTACTTAGCTCGGGCAGCCCGTTAAGCCTCAGTCGGCTCGATCGTTTAATATATTTTAAAATTTTTTTATTTGAAGACAATTTCAAAAACTTGTAGTTGTATTTTTTAAAATTTAAAAATTATAACATAATCATTTATAGTAAAATGCAAGATGAAATTACCCATAAATTATATAAAATAAAAGATATAAAATACAAATTAATTTATATTTATTATAAATATATAGAAATGATAATGTTATCATAATTATTCCCTATACAAAAAAGTCAATTTAAACTTTTTATTTTATTTTTCATATTTAAACAGTATATACATTATGCATATATGTATTTATATTAATCTTAAAATGAATGAATCACTTTATTAATCATAATGTATCAATTCCAAAATAATATATAAGTAATTCAGTTATAAAAACAAATAAGTACAGTATATTAACTATTATTTTATTAAAACTAGAATACATTTTACAAATATTTTTGATTTGTTTTTAGAAACTATTTATTTTATTAATTCCAAAAATAGTTCTTTACTTTATTTCTAAAATCATTTTATTCTAATTAATCTAGATTTATATTCATAATTCTTTTTCTCCTATCTAAATTCTAATATTAGAAGATTCATTCCTACCTAAGTCACTCTAATTAAAAGTTTGTTAAGAGTTCCTTAGATCTTTAATCGAATCCTTTATATAAGACATAAATATTACTTTAAATCCTTCTCATCCTTAGAGTGTTATAAGCATATCATATTTCATAAAATTTATAAAATTTTCACCTTTTGTTCTTTTTAATATATATATTATGACTTTAAATCATAACAACATATAATTATGATATAATAAAGTTATAATTTATCGAATATTAAATTACAAAATATTTAAATCTTTTTATTTAAAATACTTAATATTTCATTTGAATAAAACTATAAGTCACCAAATGAAAGCGTAACATCACTAACTTCTTAATGTTTTAATTAATATTTTAGGTATAATGACTAATGAGATAAATATTAACACAATTTGTGTTAAAAGTCATTATGTCAGGTTTATATTGAAGGGTACTACATACATTTGCACATCATTATCGAGAAAATACAAAAAATAAAATGTTGAGATGTATGTAATGATATGATTAATTAGGACATTTAATTTAATTAATTAGAAGTTTGTATGAAAAGTTATTAACTTAATAGTTATAGTTGAGAATTTCAATTAAATTAATTATGAATTTGTAATTTACTTAAATTATTTATTAATTATTATAAGAGAGAATTGATAAGACCAAATTCATTAACTATAGAAAATTTTGTTGTGCACGAATGATTATCTAAATCATTTTACAAAAAAAATACAATTTACAAAATCAATAGCTGGATAGACTGGAGAGTAGAAACTGAAAGAGAATCATCTAATTCTAATTGATTAATTGTACTTATTGGTAAGGTCATCAACAGTTTGGATCTAATCATCTGTATGTACAAATATTATATTTAGTAATATAATATTAAAATAAAAATATTTAATAATGTAATATAATATAAAAAGAAATTTAAAAATATCTTCATTTTCATATATTTGATCAAAATAACCTTCCATTAGTCAATTAATTTCACTAATCCATCTTTTTATTAGTACCTGTGGCTGTATGAAAATAAAAAACACAAGATTAAGATAGATAATATAAAGGTAGATAAAATAAATATATTAAAAAGAAAAGAATTTACTATCAATATCTTCATTATTCAACCAACGAAAAGAATTTACTGTCAATATCTTCATTATTTAACCAACTTTGAGCACACATAAGAGCTTTCATAGTGCGATAATGAAGTTGAGTATGATGAGGAGTAATGACCCGACCACTAGTACTAAATGCAAACTCTGAAGCAACAGTTGGTGATGGAATAGCTAACAAGTCCCGTGTAATAGCTTGCATGATCGAATAATTATATACAGACGTCTTCCACCATAATAATATATCGAACGACTCATCTTCAGTTTTAGGAACACGATTCTTAGAAACATATTTATCTAACTACATCGTATTATAAGATATCTAAGCCCTTTTCTCTTTTAAAAAATTTGAATGAGAATTTGTAAATAATGGGTTAGAAGAAAAGGTTGAACTTGAAATTGAAGTCTGAGTTGAACTGCTTGCATCCTGATCATGAGTTTGTTGCATTCTGAATTCATAATCAAGAAACAATTGATTCCATAATTATTTCATGGTATCTAGACATTCTTGAGCTTCACCACCGCACAATGCATTATAAATATATTCAACCCCGTCCATCTTGTATCTCGGGTCCAACATATATAATACTACAACAATATCTCCAACCTTAGACCAATAAGAATTAAACTTCTCCGTAATCTGCTCTGCCATCGTCTAAATCACTTAATTGGAGTCAAACATCGATAATCCTAAAACATGTTTTATGTTGGACATAATGGTAAAGATACAGTGTGAAGTTGGATATTTTGTTCCTAAAAACAATTCAATGTAACTATTGAATAATTTCAACTTCATACAAAATTCTCTAGCAAAGTACCATTGATCCTCTAATAGTACGTAGGTATACTGAGAATCCATTTCGGCTAATCTAATAAATAGCTGAGCATATGGGATTGCTGACTCCAACATCTTAAAGGTTGAGTTCCATCTAGTAGTATAATCCAAAACTAACTTCTTTGTGCAGGGAATGCATAAAATTTGTACAACATCTTCAAAAGTATAAACTCTTTTAGGAGTTGCACTCCAATATAAAACACTACTCCAAATACACTCTATTGCTTCCTTTATCATCTCTAACCCAACCTTCATAATTAAGTTAAGAATATGCACAAAACAACGCATATGAAATAACTTACCTCCAGCTAATAAGCTCCCAACCCACATCTTACCCGTTAAATTCTTAATCATAGCATCATTTGTGCTACAGTTATTGACTGTGATGGAGGAAACTTTGTTTTTGATGTTCAAACTCATCAAACAGTCTTTCAACATGTTTGCAAATTTTTCACTTGTATGTGGTGTAGGCATATAAATGAACCTACCATGAAAAAGCATAACAATATAAATCATAAATTCATAAAATAATGAAAAATTAAATAATAATAATATTAAAGAATATAAATTACCTTAAAAATCTATTGCATAACTTCCAATCATTATTAATATAATGTACCGTCACTGTCATATAGCCCTTCTATTGGTTATCAACTGTCCATATGTTCGTTGTTATGACAATTTGTCCTTGAACACTTGATAAGGCTCTTAATGTTTCTCTCTTCTTGTCCTTATAAATTTTGAAAATATCATTCCTCAATGTATTCCGACTTAGAACCTCAAAATTCAGTTGGAGTGAATTGAAAAATATCATAAATCTTTTGCTTTCAACCATAGCCAATGTTTGTTCATCTCTAATAACCATATTAGCCATCAAAATTCTTGATCTATTATTGTCAAAAGTTATTATGGCCATTTCATTCTTTCGTTTCATAAGGTTAGGGGTAAAAAATGTTTGACCTTCTAAAATCATCTTCCTTCTAGTACACGATTTCGTATGTCTCTTTAAATGAGACGTTCCACCTTTTGAACCAGTGGAGTACAACTTGTGACAATAATTGCATTCTGCTTTTCAATTCCATCGATTGATGTAGTCTTCTTAAAGTGATTCCAAACTTTACTTTTATGTTGACTAACTTGAATTCTATTTGAACTTCTATCATTACTTGGTGTTGGAATAGGAGTTTCCACTTCTACCTCCGGTACTGGATCAGAACTCTCAAATGAAGGAATACGTTCATCCATCTGACAAACCAACCCTGAAACCACTAGATTTAAGTTTCCACAACCAACTAACCAAGCAACCACTATGAGGATAGTATATTAGAAAACAACTTAGTATTCATGATTTACAATTAAAAAAAAGTTGAATCATAGTTAGAGCCTACATATAATACAATTATAGAACTACGATTAGCCATGATGATAAATTCCACAAAATCTCATGTATGTATTCGATATTCCTAACCATCAATTGTGTCCTAATTATAGGGTTTGTAGGGGGGCACGTAGGTGCATAACTTGTTTAATGTATTTCATTTACATGACATTAATGAAAAGTTCTTTCTTCGACATTTTCTAAATGTTACATTTACTGGACTAATTGCATCCATTCTAGATGGCTTCTAGTATTCTTGTCTGCTCATGTTGTGAAATGGGATAAGATAGAAAAGAAAGAAAATCTCATATAGAGAAAATAGCCAAGAAAATCTCATGTATGTATTCGGTATTCCTAACCATCAATTGTGTCCTAATTGCAAGGTTTGTAGGGGGCACGTAGGTGCATGACTTGTTTAATTTATTTCACTTACATGCCATTAATGAGAAGTTCTTTCTTCGAATTTTTCTAAATGTTGCATTGATTGGACTAATAACTTCCATTATAAATGGCTTTTAGTATTCTTCTCTGCTCATGTTGTGAAATGGGATACGACAGAAAAAAAAAAAACTTCTTTTTCTAGAGGACACAACATGGCAGTGATACATTGGAACTGCTGTGTCAAAGGTGATGTAAAATATGCTAACAGCAACCCATATCTTAAAATGTGGTTTTATGTCTTGCTGCTATATGCTAACAGCAACCCATGTCTTAAAGTATGGTTTTCTGTCTTGCTACTATATGCTACCAGTAACCAATGTCTTAAAATATGGTTTTCTGTCTTCCTATGATGTAACATCCCGTTTCCATATGACGGGTTAAACCCTAGAAAAGGGTACACGAGAGATCAATCAGTGAAATTAGGAAAACACATCTCATGCCCATGCATTTGTGAACAGTGATTTGTGCACATGAAAAATGTCTGTACATGCATTCATGACATCTTCCCGGTATAATTG
>JANQBM010000007.1:13229342-13255700 GCA_025594535.1 Erythroxylum domingense | reverse complement strand
TAATTTATTAAATATATAATCTTGAATTAAATTATTCATAATTTTTATTAATAATTAAATAATATATATTTAAATGAAAGTAAATCAGATTATAAAAAATAGAAATAGGAGACAAAAACTAATTTATATGGTTTTCATAATTTTTGAAAACCGGATGAAACCAAGACCAAAAACTAAAACTAAAAATTTAAATGTATAAATTTTTTTACTATATTTAAATATATAAAAAAATCAAAAATAAAAGTGTAAACAAACACTCCCTTAACAATCTAAGAAAATGAGTTTTATAGTTAAAAAGATTTTGCTGCGAAAATATTTTTGCAGCAAAAAGAGAGGAACAATGAAGACGATTTTATTTTTGATAACCTGAAAACATTCATCCTCGTCTGTTTTCTAGCAACTCCTCGTCTGTTTTCTCCAACAACTCCCTAATCTATTTGAGTCTTTCTTTGTCTTTCATCAGCATGTTTCTGTCTTTCTTTGTCTTCTAGTAGCTCCTTCATATGTTTTCTCCAACATCGTGTTTTATCTAATAGCTCCCTCGTTTGTCTTCTCCAACGGTGTGTTTTCTCCAGCAGCTACCTCGTCTTTCTGCATCAATCTTCATTTGTTTCTAGGTATGTTATGTACAACACTTGTTGTAAGTAATTATATTATGGGAATATTTAAAGTTTGTGATGCATTATGCTGTTGGTTAGGATCTTTAACTAAGGTACGTTGTTGTCTCTATTTTCCCTGTCTTTTATTGGATTGCTTGAAATGTGGAAGAGAATTTTAATGTGAATGATGTCTTAGAAGTCAAATATTTAGCAACATGAAAATTTTTCTATATGTTTAAAGTTCCCTTAATGTTTGTGTTGGGTTAGTCATGGTTGCGTGCATTACATGCATATGGATGCAGCGGAAGTGTCAAAATCAAGATTCCGACACCATGATAACTCGAAAATCACAGAATCTCACATGCACCCAGGGATATGTAAAGAACATGAAATAACAAAACTTTTAACTTGTGTATCTCCTCCTTTCTTGATTCTTCTCCTTATTTGGGTTATTGCAAACATCAAACCCTTCCTTGATCACCCAAGAACACACAAAGAAGGAAGATGAAACAATGTGTAAGGGTTTTAGAACACCAAACTTGATGGATTCAACTAGATGTTCAATATGGGAGATAGATCAAGGTTATCTTGCATGCATGTAAGATTTATACAACAATTGCATAAATTTTCATGAAGATAACTCAAGAACACTTCTCACTTTCTCTAGAACCCTTTCTCTGTCAATTGAGTGTGTAACAAGCGAAGGAACGTCGTGCACATAAGTGAAAAACTTACTTATATGTCACTTCACAACTTTTGTCACGATCGTGGCCTTGCCTCACCTTAGGCCACGATCATATCCCTATGAGGCACAATCGTGGCCTACTTAAAATAGGCCATACATATTTATTTTTCATCCGATTTTTTATGTGTGTGACCTTAGGTTCCTAGCTATTTTAGGCACTTGAATTAACTCTTAATTCAAACACATCATGAAGGGTTTCATAATTCCTATTTGTTGGAATATAAGTGGATTAACACACAAACTCTTTCATAGTTAATTATCCAACTTATGAACTTTTCCATAGACAATTATCATGCAATTCGTCCTTTCACCATACTATACCCCACTTGGTTCAGATTATGGGCTATGTGTGAACTCCCACTAGATTGACTACGTCACGTCTAGTCCAAGTGATGTTAGTTCTTGTCCTGAGATCTCATTACTCTATGTGTCATTGAAGACTCTCTTTATGACACATAATTGCTCTGGCCAGAAACTCCCAAGTAATGACCCGATAAGAGGCCGTGGGTATCATCTCCTTCTGTTAAGAGTGGTGACTCTTTTATTGGCTACCCAATTACTTTCGAATATAAATAGATGTACCTAATCACCACCCTAAGACTGACCTCGTCTTGAGGTAACAAGGAATGGTGTTAAAGCACATGATTTTTATCCAAGATATCCTTGAATACCTCAAGTAAAAGGAAGTTTGCACCAATGCTATGATGAGATTAATCATTGACTTTCGATAGATCATCCATATGATAATCTTATAGCAGGTCATCCCATTTACTTACTACCCTTAGTAAGCATCCACATATTAACTCTAAACATCTCATGGTTACAGTTTATGAGATCCACTGCCTGATCAAATTAAGGAGTATAATATGTGCTAGTCTTTTCTGATTAATAATGTCCTATCTTATTAATCCTATAACCACGGATTATTTAGATACTAACATAATTACACATGATAGGAATCTCATTATCATGATCTCATCATGATTTCCTTTATGCTATGTTTTATGTCATGAACTTCATTAATTTGATTTAAGATCAATATTAGTTTATATATAAATGAATATCAAATCAATGAAAAATGCCTTTTGCTTTATTCATCAAAATAAAGTTTGTACAAAAGTGCTAAAAGTGATTACCTTTAGAACACTACTCTAACAATCTCCCACTTGTACTAAAGTCAATCGCCTTTGTATCTAATACCATAGGCGAGTACACAAGAATCAAATTTTGTCTGAGGAAGTGGTTTAATCAAAGGATCAGCAATGTTCTGATCTATGGGAACTCTTTCTATCTTCACATCACCTCTATCAATTATCTCCCTAATCAGGTAATATCTTCTGAGTACGTGCTTAAACCTCTGATGAGACCTTGGTTCCCTGGCTTGAGCAATAGCCCCATTGTTGTTACAATACAACAATATTGGGTCTATTATGCTGGAAACCACTCTGAGCTCCATGACGAACTTCTTGATCCAAACAACTTCTTCTACCGCTTCCACAGCTACAATGTACTCTAACTCAGTCGTTGAATCTACATTCGTCTCTTGTTTGGAACTCTTCCAACTGACTGCTTCACCATTCAATGTGAAAACATAACCTGACTGGGATTTGGAGTCATCCTGGTCAGATTGAAAATCGGCATCCGTATGCCCGCTCACTACACGATCTCCATTTCCATATATCAAGAATACATCCTTAGTCCTTCCCAAGTACTTTAGGATATTCTTGACAGCCACCCAGTGACTCTCACCAGGATCTGAATGATATATGCTCGTAACACTTAGAGCATAAGATACATTGGGTCTTGTACATAACATAGCATACATACTTGATCCTACTACTGAAGCATACAGGATCAACCTTATGCAATTCCTCTCATCTTGTGTCTTGGGACACATAGATTTCGAGTTTTATCCTATGAGTTATGGGAAGAAACCCTCTTTTGGGCTGCTCCATGCTAAACCCATTTAGCACTTTGTCTATGTATGTTGGCTGTGAAAGACCTAGCAACTTCCTTGATCTATCTCTATAGATCTTTATTCCTAATATATAAGTTGCTTCTCCAAAGTCTTTCATGGAAAAATTCTGGGACAACCAAACTTTGACTGATTGCAAACTTGAGACATCATTTCCTATAAGAAATATATCATCCACATATAACACAAGGAATATGATAGCACTCCTACTAATCTTCTTCTACATATAAGGTTTATTAGGAATTTGTGAGAAATCAAACTCTTTGATTATCTCATCAAATCGGATGTTCCAACTCTTAAATGCTTGCTTCAATCCATAAATCAAATTTTGAAGCTTGCATACCTTTCTGCCATCTCTAGATACGAAGCTCTCAGGTTGTATCATATATACATCCTCAATTAGGTTTCCAATTAGGAAAGTCATCTTCACATCTATCTGCCATATTTCATAATCATAATGAGCAACAATGGCTAGGAGTGTTCTAATGGATTTAAGCATAGCTACGGGGCTAAATTTCTCATCATATTCAATTCCTTGTCTTTGACGATAACCTTTAGCGACTAACCTTGCTTTATACGTAATCACATTACCTTCCATGTCAATTTTTTTCTTAAAAATCCACTTGTACCTTATGGGCTTTAACCCTTCGGATGGGTCAATAAAAGTCCATACTTGGTTTTCATACATGGAATCCATTTAAGACTTTATGGCTTGAATCTATTTTTCAGATTCTAAACTCTTCAGAGCCTCGTCATAGGTTGTAGGCTCATCATCCTCTATGAGCATTACTTCATTTCTTTCACTTATGAGAAATCCATATCTCTCTGGAACATTACGTATCCTACTTGACCTATGAACATGTTGTGAGTTAGGAGGTTCAACTGTTGTCTCATCTCTGTGAGCAACAATTTTGGGTTCATTCAATTGATTTGCGTCTGTTTGAGCATCATGAACTTCATCAAGTTCAACTTTGCTCCTACTGTTTTCGCTTAGAAGAAACTCTTTCTCTAAAAAGACAGCATGCTTTGAGACAAACACCTTTTGCTCTAAAGCATTATAGCTGATATATAATTGTTTCCTTAGGATATCTTATAAATAGACATTTATTAGACTTCGCTTCAAGCTTGTCTAAATGAATTTGCTTTATAAAAGCCGGACAACCCCAAACTTTCATGCGTGAAAGATAGGGCCTTTTGTTAGTCTATATCTCATATAGAGTAACTTCAACGACCTTTGAAGGGACTCTGTTTGTCACATAAACAATAGTCTCGAGTGCATAACCCCAAAAAGATTTCAGTAGATCTGCTAAGCCCATCATCGACATTACCATGTCCAACAAGGTTAGGTTTATACTTTCAGCTACACCATTATGATGTGGTGTGTAGGGTGAAGTCCATTAGGATGTTACCCTCTGAGATAAGTTAGAAATTCCTCGTTTAAGAATTCACCACCTTGATTTAATCGAAGTGCCTTAATACTTCTACCAAGTTGTTTCTCTACTTCATGTTTAAATTGTTTGAACATTTCAAACTCTTCAAACTTATATCTCATTAGATACACATACCCACATCGTGAATAATCTTCGATAAAATTAATGAAGTACACAAAACCACCTCTGGCATGAATGGAAATCGGACCACATACATCAAAATGTATTAGGTCTAATAACCCATTGATTCATTCACCCTTTCCTTTAAAAGGTAATTTATTCATCTTACCTAACAAGTAAGATTCACATGTGTCATATGATTCATAATCAAATGAACCTAGACTACCATTCTTGTGTAGCTTAATCATGCATTTCTCACTTATATGGCCAAGTCGACAATGCCATAAGTAAGATGGATTTTAAGTTATATCGTTTTTGTCTTTTATCGTCATTGATATTTAAAATTTGATTGTACATATCTAATATGTAGATTCCATTATACAATGTAGCAGTACCATACAACATTTCATTCAACTTAATTGAATAACCATTGTTTAAAAAAGTTAAATGAAATACCGCTTTATTAAGACATGAAACAAATACAATGTTTTCAATCACAACGGGTACATAATAACAATTTTCCAAAATTAACTCTAACCCACTAGGACGATACAAAACATATGTCCCTACAGCTAATGCAGCAAATCTTGCTCTATTTCCCATACGTAGGTCCATCTCGCCCTTCTTGAGTGGTTTACTATCCCTAAAACCCTGAATATCAACACGTATGTGTGACCCACATCTGGTATCTAATACCCAAATGTTATTATCAGAAATACTATTAACCTCAATAACAAATATCTTACCTAGAATAGACGGTGGGGCATCTAATGCCTTCTTCTACTTCAGTGACTCCAGATAAGCTTTACAATTCCTCTTCCAATGTCCTTCCTTGTTGCAATGGAAGCATATCCCCTTTAGTTTTGTTTCCTTTGCCTTCTTCTTGGCTACACCTCACACCGGCCTCTTGGACTTCTTCTTCTTCTTTTGGTTCTTCTTTTGAGAACCAGAAGCAGAGTCCACTAGCATCACAACCTTACTGTCCTTCTTGATAGTTTTTTCAACTGTTTTGAATAAATTAATCAGCTCAGGAATCGTTGTGGATATTTGGTTCATCCGATAGTTAAGCACAAATTGTGAATAACTATCATTCAAATCAGTCAGAATTAAGTCTATATTTAATTCATGATCCATAATGAAACCCAAACTGGCTAATCTCTCAATGTAGCCATTCATCTTCATCTTATACTGCATTGGAGATGATCCCTCAGCCATCTTTGAACAGAAAAGCAACCTCGAGGTCTCAAACCTTTCAGACCGAGCTTGCTCATCAAACAATTTCCTCAGATGGTATACTATGGTATGAGCATCCATCGCCTCATATTGTTTTTGCAGTTCTGGTGACATAGATGCTAGCATTATACAGCTAGCCAACTCACTATGATCCAGTAGCTTATTGTAAGCTCTCTGATCTTCATCAGATGTATTGGCAATAGGGGGATCGGGAAGTGGTTCATCTAAGACATATCCCAGTTTTTCGAATTTGAGAATAATTCTCAAATTCCGTAGCCAATCCAAGAAGTTTGGTCCCATGAGTTTATTGAAATCTAATAGGGAGCGTAGGTTCACACTAAAAGACATCATCCAATTCGATAACTTAGAAGAATGAGAGAAAGTGTTAGAATGTACACTTAATGCATATCTATAAGGACTTTGATAACATGTATTATAGGTTCCATTATTCTTATTCAAATCCATAGCCCTCACTATGAATTTAAGAAAACTTATAGTTTTCTTAATAGGTTGATATCCGATATCACCAAGAATGACCTTGGGTTTGCCCAACAAGCCACCTTAAGTCAATCAGTAGGTATCATTCATACCAATTGCATTTAATTATGCAATTATCGACTTGTTCCATCAACTGTTGATTTAGCACACTCATTGGGTTATCAACTCTTGATTTATATGCATCCCATGTATATAACCCAACTTCGCCTCTATCCACGTTGACTTTGGGTTTGCCCAACAAATCAACGCTTCCAGTTAAGATCAACCATTAATCCGAAAATCTAATTTTCATGGTTTGAACATATTCTTTTAGAGCGGGATTGGGTTTGCTCAACAACCTAACTCTAAAAGAACTCTGGTTCTTTCCATATCAATGGAAGACATAAGTCCTAATATTTTGGTTGAGGGATTTGTCCTTTGGTCTCATCAATACTTGGATGATCTTGATTATTTATATCAAATATACATTTAGATTATGGATAACTCAATTAAATTGATCCTATGTTTAAAACTACCCTTAAAATGCATCTAATGTATGTATCACACAAACGAGATTCAAATTTATGTTGTGACTTGACTATACATCCAAAATTCGTGATTTGATTCAACTCTTGAACTAATCAGGTACTAGTGTTAGTCTTGGCTAATCCAAATTAAGAATTTGAATCGATTAGGAGCCTTAAAATTTAATTATTTTGATGTCTAGACTAAACACTTTAATCCTAGTTTATAAGCCTTTACCTAGTCTCACTAGAAATGCTATACTCTACTTGGATTAATTCTAGATTAATCCTTACGGTTTATAAAATTCCCGTACACCAATTAGTCCTCTATAATATCCCTAGGTAATCTCAAATTTATCTAAACAATTTAAGCACATGCCAAAATTATGTGGACAGCCAAAACCGTCAAGATAAATAAGTTAACCTACTAGACACTAAAGAGACAGATTCGATGTTCAGAAAATTTCTGGACCCTAATTTCAAGCACATGCATTAAGCATATTAGTTTCATCAAAATAAAATATTTCTTATCACATAAGAACCTTATTTAGGTCTCATAATCGAAATACATATATTGTAAGTCATTAAGTAAGTCAACTCCATAAACTTTCAAAAAGTTGACCAATGTTGACTTTGACTTTATTTATTAATTGAATGAAATTCAATTAATTATGAAAAAATTCCAGAGTCTTATAAACATTCTAAATGTGTCTAATAAAAAATTCCAGAAACTAATTCTTATGAATTACTTATTAGAAATTGGAAATATCTAACATATCATATGCGTATGACACTTGTCACATTACTTCTAACACTAGTCAACCATTACGTCATGCATGTGTAAGATAACCATTTTAACAACAAGTGTCATGCATCTCATATAGGTGGAAACATCTCATCTTGCATGTAAATGCATAAAATATATTAAAACAATTTTTATAAAAATTAATATTTTCATGCATGCATGTTCATCACATTTACATAATTTCCAGCACTTCAACATGCATCAAGCTTAAACTAAATTTGTAATAAAATAGTAAATGGCATTAAATTGCATTTTTATTTTACAAAAACATAATATAACATCTTATAAACATTCAGGTGAAAGAAAAACAGAAAATTAATTTTTCTATAATTAATACGAAATTTTCAAAATCAGCACATGTAATCAGTTTTCTATAAAATCCCAGAGATCAACATATGAACAGTCTAGATATAAATTCTAAATAAAATAGAAAATGAAATTCAATTGCAATATCCTTTTACAAAACATAATATAACATCTTATAAACGTTTCGGTGAAACAAAAATAGAAAAAAAATTTCTACAGTTTACATGAATTTTTCCAAAACAACATGTAAGTCAGTCACAACCCCTGCAAACACTTTGCATTTTTCTATTACATGCACAAACATGCTCTGATACCATTGTTGGGTTAGCTATGGTTATATGCATCATATGTATTCGGATGCAGCAGAAGTGTCAAAATCAACATTTCGACACCAGACAACCCGAAAATCACAGAATCTCATATGCATGCAAGGATATGTAAAGAACATGAAATAACAAAACTTTTACCTTGTGTATCTCCTCCTTTCTTGATTCTTCTCCTTTTTTTGGTGCAAACACCAAACTCTTCCTTGATCACCCAAGAACATGTAAAGAAGGAAGATGAAACAATGTGTAAGGGTTTTAGAACACCGAACTTGATGGATTCAAGTAGATGTTCAATATGGGTGATAGATAAAGGCTATCTTACATGCATGTAAGATTTATACAACAATTGCATAAATTTGCATGAAGATAACTCAAGAACACTTCTCACTCTTTCTATAACTCTTCTAGAACCCTTTCTCTATCAATTGAGTGTGTAAGAAGTGAAGGAACCTCGTGCACATAGGTGAAGAACTCATTTATATGTCACTTTGCAGCTTCTGTCATGATCGTGGCCTTGTTGGTCATGATCGTGGCATGCCTCGCCTTAGGCCACGATCGTGGCCCTATGAGACACGATCATGGCCTGCTTAAAGTAGGTCATACATACATGTTTTTCATTCAATCTTTTATACGTGTGACCCTTAAGTTCCTGGCTATTTTAGGCACTTGAATTAACTCTTAATTCAAACACATCATGAAGGGTTTCATGATGCCTATTTGCCGGAATATACGTGGATTAACACATAAACTCTTTCATAGTTAATTATCCGACTTATGAAACTTTCCATAGACAATTACTATGCAATTCATCCTTTCACCATACTACACCCCACTCGTTTGGTGTATGGGCTATGTGTTAACTCCCACTAGACTGACTATGTCACATCTAGTCTAAGTGATGTTAGTTTTTGTCCTGAGATCTCATTCTTTATATGTCATTGAAGACTCTCCTTATGACACATAATTGCTGTGGCCAGAGACTCCCAAGTAATGACTATGACAAGAGGTCATGAGTATCATCTCCTTCTATCAGGAGTGATGAATCCTTTATTAGCTACCTAATTACCTTCGAATACAAATAGTTATATCCAATCACCACCCTAAGAGCGACCTCATCTTGAGGTAACAGGGAATGGTGTCAAAGCACGGGATTTATATCCAAGATATCATTGAGTACCTCAAGTCTAAGGATATTTGCACCATTTTTATAATGAGATTAATTATTGACATTTGATAGATCATCCATATGATAATCTCATAGTGGGTCATACGATGTACTTACTACCTTTAGTAAGGATCCACATATTAACTTTAAACATCTCCTGGTTACAGTTTATGAGATCCGCTGCTTGATCAAATCAAGGAGTATAATATGTACTAGTCTTTTTCGATTAATAATGTTCAGTCTTATTAATCCTATGACTAGGGATTATTTAGATTCTAACAAAACTGCATATGATAGGAATCTCATTATCATGATCTCATCATGATTTTCTTTATGCTATGTTTTGTATCATGGACTTCATTAATTTAATTTAAGATCAATATCAGTTCATATATAAATGAATAGAAAATTAATAAAAAATGCATTTTGCTTTATTAATCAAAATAAAGTTTATACAAAAGTGTTAAAGGTGATTGCCTTTAGAGCACTACTCTAATAGTTTGGAATTGTTAGAATAGGAATTTCATGGCTTATGTTTTCTTTCTATTTTTATATGACTTGGAAAAGATTAAGAAAATGATGAATTGATTGGGTCAAATTTTTTGATAGCTCTTTGGGTTCTCTTTCTTTTCATTATGTATAAGAGTTTCTCCATTTTGATATATTTTATAGGCTCAAACTCCAGATTGCTTGGAATTTGTAACAAAAAGAGCTTTAGAAATAGAAAATCCAACTTCAGAGGCTTCTCTGAAGCTTCTTATAGTTTCTTTACTCTCCCTCTTTTTTCAACGTTGATTATTCATATTCAAACATTTTTTTGAATTATTTAACATATATGTTTGGTGTTTAGTTTATTAGTGATTTGTGTAACTTGATTTTTAGATTACTATTTGGTTCTGAATTTAGTTGTTATGCAAAATCTAAAATATCATAACATGAATTTTATCATTTCTTCTCTTTAATTGATTTGTGGAAACAACATTTAAAAATGGGAAGGTCAAGAGTAAGACAACTATCGAAATGACAATACTGTATAAACAACATAGTATGATAAATGGAAGATTGTTTTATGGAACCTGGATAATAGTTGAGGGAAATTATTTAAGACAATTCTTAAAGAAGACATGTGAAATCTTATGATTGGGAAATAGAAGCTACCTTCTTAATAAATAGTTCATTTTCACATTTCATAGGACCTTATTACCCGTAGACGTAGAATTATTGATGATGATAAGAAATGATCTTCAAGAAGAAACCTTTTATGCATGTTAGATCTTTTTTATTATAATATAAAAGGAGGGAGGTTTTTAGGAACATGTTTCATTGTGGGTTACCATTTCATATTAATAGGATGATAGCAATTTATAATGGGTACGATGGTGTTTATATTAGTTTTCGTCCTTTATAGATATGATGATTATGTTTTTTATTACTTGTAGTCATATGTTTATGAATTTCAAACCATTATTTCATACATAGATGGAAAACTTGAATTCTCTAGGTGTTTTAATAAGTTTAGTACCATTATCTATATCATAATTGACATGATGATATTTTTTTAGTAATATACCAATTGACTTGGTCCATAAATATACAATTCATGTATATGAAATGTGTGTTCAGGACAGTGAATGTTTATGAATTGTGAGTTTAGAGAGTCATAGTAAGTGAGTTTTATATCAAAATGGAGAATAAAATGTCAAATTATTGTGCATTTCATATGTGTCAAGTAGACAACGAGAGTGTTGTGCGAAAATTGTGAAAGGATAGCCTTTGAGAAGTAACTTTTAAGTTGGCATGACCTAGCTAGCCTTTAGTACATAAGAAATAACTTTTAAGTTGGCATGACCTAACTAGCCTTTAAAGCGAGGCAGTGGCTTGAGTTAAATGGAGCGAAGAGAGATGCCTGACCTATAATTGGTCAAAAAAAATTTTAAAAAAGTTAAAATGTATTAAAAGAATGAGGAATACAAATAATAGTTCAGCGTATTAAAACATAAGATACAAGGGAAGCAGTTCTGGCTTGCAAGTGAAAAAACGGCACTATATAGAATAAGTGAAACGACTTTTTAGTAAACCTAGAACCAAAACGACTAGTTGATATGCTTTTAGGGTAAAGTCATTTTCCTTATCTTCATTCAGTTCTAGAAGCTACCAAAATAGGGTGTGCCTCGCGTCATTCTTCTCTCCATTTCAATCGTTATCGACATAGAGCTCGTGTCTTGTAGTTGTTTCTTTCTCTATTACTAGATCATTGGGGTCTCTTTTCGGATTAATGAAGATCCTTATCCCTTCTTCTTCATTCTTGTTGAGTATGTATCAATACCAATGTCAGTGCAAAATTTCAATCTTCTCAGGTAAGTTGAATCTGGTATTTGCCTTCCTCTTTTCTAGTATAGATCTTACATTAAGAGTTATTCCTAACTATATTCCTTTTCCCATATGATTATTTTACCGATATGCCCCCATGGATTTTTGAGAGCAAGAGTACGATGGGGAAAGCTCCTTCCAGAGAGTGATCGTCTGGCAGGTACTACCTTTTTGCTGTCTTCACGTTCCCACTGTGCTTGTTTAATAGTTGATTCTCTATAAAACTGCTAAATTAGGGCAAATAGTTTCTGATCTGGTAGAGCAGAGGATTTTTTCTCTGATTCCTTCAATCATAAATTTAAAAACTTGATCCTTTGTGTGTGTTGTATGTTGAAATCTCCTATTGTTTCTCTATCTCCGTATCTCCTTAATGGAGGAGGTGAATGAGATAATATATATGTATTCATTATCCTTAGGATTATGGGACAGCTTCAGAAGCCATTCAATGGCTTCTACGAATGTTGTACGTACATTAGGAATATAGTTTAGTGCCTTGACCTGCTCCTATATGTAATTTGAGAAGGGACATTTGAAGAAGAGATGTTCCCTTGACTCTAACTCTCCATCACATAGAACACAGTCTGCATTGATCGACATGAAGTGTAGTCGGTCTGCAGTACTTAATTTGTTTAGCACCATTAGCCATAGTATGATAGAGTAACTAGGCATGAGTGATTTGTTCCACATAATAAGGAACTAATTCTGCCTTGGTCTATTATGATTATGCCATTTCCTAAATTTTGTAGCATTGAAGGTGTTAGGGGCCAGATTGAGGCATTGGAAACAGTCCTCTCTTTGTAGATTTTGTTGGTAGTTAGGAGTCAGATATTGGATCATAGATGGAATGTTCCATTTACTTCCCTGCAGAATAGTTTGTACCTTTGCATTGATAGGAATATAATGTCATAGTTGAAGAGCTTAAGGATGCCTAATTAATGAACCATGACCTATCCAATTGTCAAACCAAAAGTGAGCTTTCTCTCCATTCCCTACATTACAGGAGACTATAGGTTAGAGTATAGGTCTAAGCCTCAGTAACTGGGTCAAGGACCATGAGAAGGATGGCTTTATAGGAATAGACCAGATACTAGCTCCTTTTAGAATGTAGCTATTCGGCCATCGGATCTAAATAGATTTCTTTTCGAGGAGAATGTTCCAAAGATTCTTGATTAGGGCTGCCCTATTGAATGTTACAATAGAAATCATTCCTAAGCCCCCTTCTTCCTTCCTTTTGCAGACTTCTTGCCATTTCACCTTAGCATAATGACTATCGAAATTTAGATTTCCCCACAGGAATCTTCGGAAAAGTTTCTCAATGGATTTAATAACCCCTTTAGCAAGTGAGATATTTGAGGCCCAATAGATGTGTAGAGAATTTAATGCAGCTTTGATAAGTTGTAGCCTCCTCCCAAAAAAGAGCACCTTATTGGCCCACATTCCCAATCTCCTCTGAATTTTCTCAATCAAAAGGTAACATTCTAAAAATTGTATTCTTTTGGTAGTGAGAGGAAGTCCCAAATAATTCAGTAGAGCAGGTTTTCTGGTCATACCTGTTATTTGGGAGATTCTGTTCTCCATTAAATTAGCTCCTGCAGCTAGGACAAATTGACTTTTGTTAAAATTAATCACCGAACCTGATATGTTTCCAAAAGTTGACAAGGTTGACATAAGTAGCTCAATAGATTTTCCATTAGCCTTAGAGAAAAGTAATAGATCATCCACAAAACATAAGTTGATCAACCCTATCCTCTTGCATTTAGTGTGAAATTTGAAGGATTTACTGCTCCTCACTTTCTGTTGGATTAGTTGCCTAAGTACTTCTATATAGATAGTGAATAGATATGGTGATAAAGGGTCCCCCTACTTTAAGCCACGCTAACTCTTGAAAACATCTGTTGGAGTACCGTTGACTAAAATGGAGTAGGTAGGAGTGGTTATACACTCCTTTACCCAAGTAACAAACTTCTTAGGAAACCCCAATAATCTAAGAGTCCGTAAGATAAACTCCCATTTCACATGATCAAAAGCTTTCTTGAAGTCCATTTTAAGTAAACAATTCGGTGGATTGTTTTTCCTTTAGTATCCCTTCATTAGTTCCTAAACTAGGGAGAAATTATCACCAATTCTCCTGCCTTGTAGGAAAGCACTCTAGTTATCAGATATTAACAATTCTAGCACTCTCTTCAGACTATTTTTTATGATTTTAGAGATAATCTTGTAGAGGAAATTGGCACATGCAATAGGCCTATAGTCATCCAAAGTAAAGGCATAAGAGGTTTTAGGAATCAAGTATATGTGAGTTTTGTTGATCTCCTTAAGTAGAATTCTTCTAGAGAAAATTTTCATTAATGCTCTTGTAATCATAGGACCTGTGTCTTGCCATGTTCTTTAGAAGAAATGACCATTAAACCCATCTAGGCCAGTGATTTATTAGGATGCATATGAAAAACCACTTATTATATTTCTCTAGCTTCCATTGGTGTGTTTAGGGTTGCATCTTGTTCCTGAGAGATCTTTTGATTAATAAAGAAATCCATAGTTCTAGAGTTAGAACGGGTACAAGAGGATCCATAGAAGTTACTGAAAAACTGCTTAGCTTCCTTAAGGAGGTCCTCCTAATTTTTAATTACCTCCCCATTTTCTAACTTTAAGAGGCAGATTCTGTTTTTGTTCCTTCTTGCTAAGGCTGTATTGAAAAATAATTTGGAGCATCTTTCACCTTCCCTTAGCCAGTTAACTTTAGCTCTTTGTTCCATTAAGTTGTCATGGTCCCTTGCTTTGGAGAGATAGGAAACCAGTAGGGATTTTTCATTAATCAATAGGCTAGGATTAGTAGGATCCAAATCAAGTTGCTGCTGGACTGCTTCTAATTCCTCTCTAGCTAAAGTAACTGCTTGTTGAGTGGAGCAAGTTCTCTTGGCCATTAAAGATTTCATTTCCCTTTTGATAGTTTTAAGTTTCTGCACACACTTAAATTGACGTGTACCTTCAACCTCAGTTTCCAGCCTTTTTTGAAGAGCCTCTATGAACCCCTCATCTTCGAGTAAAACGTTATTAAACCTAAATGGCCCTCTTCGACTCTGACTATATGTAGGATTCTCAATTAGTATAGATGTAAGTCTAGAAAGGAAGTTAAACAGTTCGAGAATTATGTAAGCTAAACTTGATTGACCATTGACCGATCTAATTTTTTCCTCAAAGCCCAACGACCCATCTGCTTGTTACTCCAAGTGTAGACATGCCCTTGTGATTTAAGACCAAAGACTCCTACTTGAACCACATAGTATTTGAACTCAGTTGAGTAATTCCTTAGACTGAAATTACCTTTTGCTTCCATTCTGTACACTGTGGAATTAAAATCAACACATAGGAGCCATACCCCATGTATCCAATTCTGAAAATGGGTTAAACTATCCCATAATTGTTTCCTTTGGAAGGCATGATTGGATCCATAAATGAAGGAGAGAAAGATAGTAGTATTTACGCGAAGGAGATACAAGACATATGAATGACTTGTTTCTCTGTGTTAAGAACTCGAATGTCCACCAAGGTAGGGTCATAACCAATAATGATTCTGCCGTATCCGTGGGCTTGATGATTAGAGATGAAACTCCAATTGGGGCCCAATTTATTCAATAATTTCATATTTTCTTTCTGATCTTAGTTTCCAAAAAAGCATAAATCCATGGATGTGTTTTATAGACAAAATCCCTTAAAGCTGAAAATTTTGTAGGGCAATTGATCCCCCTCACATTCCATGCTAAAATCTTCATATTGCAATGATGGTTTTGGAGCCCTTTCTTTTGCTCCTATTAGCTCTTCTCTTAGCAATCGTAAAAAATTCTCCAATCGTAAGATCTTCTTCCCTGTTAACCGTATTAGCACCAAGTTGTTCCTTAGGGTCAAGATCTTTAGAATTAGAGACCAGATTTTCCAATGAATCCTCCAAATGTAGTTCCCTATTTATAGCACCCACTATAACCTCTGTGATGTTATCATCATTAATGGCTTCAACTGAGGCTTCTCTCTCAACTTCCCTTATTTTTTCTATTTTCCCATCCCCATCTGCCACTATAGATTTTTCCCCAACTCCTTCTAGTTCATTCTTTTCATTTATAGCCAGCCTAGATTTGGTTACCTCTGTCAGTTCAACCCTACTATTTTGAGTATCGGTACCCTATCGATACCTATCAATTCTTTATAATCCCCTCTAAGGAAAGTCTTACCCGTAGGAACCCATTTTTTATTTTGAGCAACAAGTAACGATTTTCAGTGGTACTGCACTGAAACATTGTCCTCATAGAAGGTACCATCTAGCCTTAGTCTCATAATGGGAATAGTTTCCAGTAGGCTATTGGAAAGGTCCACATTTGTGTAGATCCTAGCATACCCCATCCTCTTTCTATTAGCAGTATTATCATCTAAGCAGATAGGTTTACCCAGAAAGCCACCAATCATGCTCAAGCCTTTAGTAGTCCAATATTCAAGAGGAACGTTAAAAAGATTTACCCATATAGGTACTGGTCTCCTTTCCTGGAAGTCAATCTGAAATTCAGGCTGCCATGGTTGCAAAAATAAAGGAAAGTTTGTTATATGTCATGGCCCTTCCTCCACTACCTTTAATGCTTATGCTTTAGAAGTAAAGGTGAATAAAATGTATCTGTCCTCGTTAATGATAGCCTCCAGAAACCCTTTGTTCTTCCACGTCTTTTGTGCCCATCTTTGTATAATCGGGGAAGCAGGTCGTTTATCCCCTAAAAAAATGGTGACAGCATTTTCCCATGATTGAACTCCCTCCTGTAGTGTTTCTTTATCAGGGAAAACAATTGTGCGCCCATTTTCTGTCTTGGGAGGGCAGAAGTGCAAAGTAAGATCTGCTGAACCTCCCACTACTTATTTCCACGACTTCTTTACTAATTGTGGGTTAGCATGGTTTGGTTCGGGTAAGGGTAAAGGTGTTGAATGGGGGAGGAGGGATATTAGTGGGGCTAGATATGGCGATGCAACAAGGGTTTGGGTTGGGTCAGGAAGATGTGAATGGGAGGATGAGAATGAGGGTAAAGGAGGAAATCCTCCTTTCCTGAGTCTTGTTTTGTGATAAAGGAAGAGGTCTGCATATTTTGCAAAGTTGTAAAACAGCAGACAGTTATTAGAAAGGGAAAGTCAGTGGGTAGGAAACATGGAAAGGAAGGAAAGAAGAAAGGAATTGTAAAGCCTATTTTTAAGAGTCTCGTGTAAAAGAACTTCCTTTAGAACCCTAAGCTTTCATAAAGCAACTGTTAGGGTGAAAAATTGTACTGGACTTCATACCTAAAAGAATAGCAGAATGTATGGCACTCAAATTGTAAATGTTTAACTTTCCCTTTTCATTCTCTTCTTATCTTTTCTACTTTTGTAAGTAAATTTCCTTTTTTAGTTTAAGCATGGAGATGGATTATAGGCCTAAAGTTAACATCCCTTTTGGCCTTTGGAATATATTTCTTTCTTTTTTGGTAAATGAATGGTGTATTACTTAAGTAGAAACTATTACAACATAAAAGAAAATGAGTTCAAGGCGATAAAGGCCTAATGGTTAGATTACAAAGGGTCTAAAAGTGTCATGTAAGAGGAATATAACGACAATATAAGTATTACAGTTTCCATATGGTCTTTATGTCCGAGGTGAGGGAGTGTTGCACATTTTTGGCGACTAAACTAGCTTTGATATGGTCGATGTTGCTATCCATAAGCCTATATTTGTTTTCCTTTTTTCCAGTAAAAATATGATGGTTTCATTCTTTCCAGATGCTATATATAGTTATCGTGAATGTTGCTGAGAATAACATATCATTTAGATTGCCCTGCTTTGTTTGGGCAATGAACCAATATAGCACTTATTCCTAGTTGTAACATCCATTTTAAGGTGTTAACATTTACATGAGACGAATCCATATGGTCTTAGAGTAATTGCAGAGAAAGAAGAGGTGATCACGATCTTCTGCTACTAAGTTACATACTAAGAAAATGTCTTCAACCTAACCGTGCCATTGAGCCTTTGTTCTAAGTCTATTTTTTATAGCAATTTATGAGATAAAAGAGGCCTTGGGCTGATAGTGTTTTGCCATAATAGGTTGAACCAGGGGACTATAGTATCTCCATCCGAAAATATACTATAACATGTTTGTTTTGAGATCAAATGTAAACTCTAGGAGATGTTGTCCTCACTTGCTACATTTGTTAGTTGAGGGAGGTGAGGTATAAGGAATTGAAAACCTTTAAATTTGCCATGCCATTCACCATTCACAATCAAGGAAGAAACCTTTAGATTTGAAGGCATTATGTTTTGTATCCTCAAAAAATTAAGGTATTGTTTAAGGGACTGATTCTCAACCAATTATCTAACAACACCCAAGTCTTAGCTCCATTGCCAATATTGTGTTTGATGTAAGGATATATGAGTTCTCGTAGCTTCATCATTTCCTTTAAGATCCAAGAACCTTCTCTGGAAAAATTCATTTGCCAGAATTTGGAATCTTTTAAGTGGATTTCATGAATCCATTTGGTCCACAATTCTGTCCTATTTGTATATAGTTTCCATAGTCGTTTGCACAAGTACAACTTGCACAATTGGAATTGAAATAATTCCAAGACCACCTAGTTTTTTTGTGCTTCGTAACTTCTTTCCATTTAACTGGGGCATTAGTGCAATTTCCCACCTTACCTGACCAGAGGAAGGTTTTCGTTATTTTCTCCATTTCCTTAATAGCTTTCTTTGGCAAAGCTATGTGAGCAATCCAATTTAGATGTAAACTTGTAACAACAGAAATGATAAATGTAAGTCAAGCTGCATAAGAGAGGAAGACATTTGCCAAGCCATTATTCTAGACTTCATTTTTCTAATTATAGGTAAACAACCTCAAAAATTTGACTTCAAAGCCATTATAGGAACATCTAGATATCGAAAAGGAGTAGAGCAATGGTTGAGTCCAGATATTCTAATAATTTCATCAAGATTCTGCACATCATCTGAATAGAAAAAATAACTCTTCTCTATATTAAGTTTGAGTCTAGACCATTCAGTAAACAAATCAAGCACACGCATGATAATATTGATAGAAGTACCATAAGCTCTATATAAGATAATCAAGTGATCCACATATAATAAGTGAGTCAGATTGAGTTGTTTACAATGATAATGAAACTTAATACCCCCATTTAAAGAGATTAGTCTGTGTAACAGTCTAGAAAATCCCTCCATAACAAGAGTAAGCAAGTAAGGTGATAAGGGATCGCCTTGTTGGATGCCTTTAACCGATTTGAAAGGTATGGTAGGAATACCATTCACCAGTATACTTAAAGAAGAGGTACCGATACATATCATGATCCATTGGATAAATTTGTGAGGTAGGTGTAATGCTTCAAGACATCGTTGAATGAATTACTAACTAACCGTATTAAAAGCTTTAAAGAAGTTTATTTTAAGCAAACAACTATTTATCTTCTTACCAGTGTGATACTCTTTCAATAGCTCTTGTAACAGTAGGATGTTATCCCCCAAATTACGCTCAGATAAAAAGGCACTTTGAGTGGAAGTAACCATGGTCGAGAGAACTATCTTGACTGATTTGGAATATACTTCTCTAAGGGAGTTTTATATAGAACATTATATAGATGATTTGTTTCACATGTTGATTTAATTACTTATTTTTATAAGAAGGCTCTTTTCATTACTTATTTTTTTCTAAAGTACTTTCTAAGAAACCTAAGATAAGTTTAGGTCATGAAATGTTGATGTCTGATTCCTTATTGTATTTAAATATTTGTTTGACATGAAAAGAGATTATTTGTGTAATTAAAAAGTAAGAGATAAAAGAATAGTGGAAATTAAGATTATCTGGTGCCAGAAATAATGGAAAACAAAGTTTATAATTATGTGTGACATGCTTTCCTTGTACCTTGTATATAAATATGTGCTCTTAGAATGAAAAACTTAGACTTTTCAATGTAATGAATATTTGGGCTCTTTATTTGCTGTCTACCACATATATGCTTTATATCTATGAAGTTTTTTTATTTCTATTGCATTTTTAGAATAAAATTGTTGACATAAACTTATCAAAAAATGTTGATGTGGCAGTTATTTTATGACACCAGAAATGAGTTCTGATGGAAGTTATCTGACATAATCTTCCCTGATGAAGAACAAATTGGTGCATAATAACTATGTTCACTAAAATCTAATCACCACTTGTCTTTAATGGTCGATCTTTTTCTTCAAGGATTTTAGTCTCATTCGACTCAACTCTCTCTCTCTATTCTCTGTGTCTTATTTTCTGTTAAGAAGCTATTAGATGAATGTGTGATTATATATACTATTTGTTGTGTAAAGGATTATTAAATCTTTTAGAGAACGTAGATGAAAATAGAGGCGATGGAGATGTCTCGATGGTCCATACAAGATTAGGAAAATTAGTAGTTTTGAAACAGTCGTCAAATAGGAAAGTTCTGTCTGTTCTTTGTGACGATGATGGAATTATTCAATTAGATATGCATGTGTTCTAAATTAGGTTCCTTATACCGTTTGATTTAAAAATAGCCTCCCTACTAGCTAGGGATAAGGATGCGTACACTAGACCTCCCTATACCCTGCGTTTAACATAATTTTTACAAGGTCATTATTGTTGTATTTTTTTTTTATTTAATTTTTCAAAGGATTGTGAAGAATATAAGGTGATTGTTCTATACTATTTGTTCCTTAGGTGAAATACATGATACGTATGGTTAATCTAATTCACTATTCTATACTGTATCTGAGAGATCGGTTAATCTATCTGCTACTGCTTTAGTTAGAGCTAAGAAGTTTTTGGAATTGGAAGAGGGTAGTAAATGAATCAAAATTTCAAGGCTTCCAATGACCAAAGAAACTATTTTCTATCAATGAACCAATTGATTTGTAGAAGCTATCTAGTTCAAATATGAAAAAGGTTAGGGAAGCTAGCAGGACTAGCTCTCATACTATATTTGTTCTGTGGCTAGGTATTGATGATGTTTTGGGAAGCAAATCAGTAGAGGAGGTTAATTTGAAATGATTGCAGATGGAGATGTATAGTCCTGGTCCAAGAACACCATTTAAATTTCATACTGCTAGGGAAGATCTTTGTCTATTTCAAATGATGCCTTTGAACGTGCAAAGAGTCTTCTTGGGGATCTAGATATAGGGAATTTTTTTACTTTATCTATCGAGTCTAATGTCATAGTATCTTGGAATCTTTTATAAACTCTGAATTGGTACTCACAACAAGAGCCGGTCATGTTGCACGTCGGAATTAAAAGAAATGAAGTTGGACTTTGCTCAACTCAGTTTTCTCTTCACTTTTCAACACACATCGATGAAGTCTCACACAAGTTATCTCCAACTATGCTAAGGAGCTACTATACTTGTCTATGTGAGGCCATTATCTCTTATTGACCAGAGATTATTAGCATTGATATTATTATAATTACACATATAATCTCTCCTATAATTGAGAGATTTCATAGAGTTAATAGCTAGATTACTTCCTAAATAGTCCTAGGAATTTTGTATATAAATCCTTGTTCCTATGTACACAATTGTAAGTAACAAAAATTATCTTCAACTTTCAACATGGTATTAGAGCCCTATCTGATTTAGGGGCTATTTTTCTGACTGTTCGTTCCAAACAGGAAAGAACACCGGTTGAGTGTGTACTTGCCCAAAAAGCAATATGTTTTTCTTCTCGCCACCCACTTAGACTGCTTCAGCTATGACCGGCGACTTCCACTGTGAAAGACCCGACATCAATTGCACCACCACAAGTTGCCACAGTCTCTCTGTCATCGCCAAGCGTGAGCACCACACGCCACCCTCAGACTAGTGTTTCACCTTGGTTCTTTCTCCACCAGGGTCGTCGGTCTTTTACCTCTCCTCCAGTGGTGTCAGACATACCTCTTACCTTCTGTGAGTGCCCTTGCTTCCTTGCCTCTCCTCGGTCTATTTTTTTATTCCTGGGTCCATCTGGTTTTTTTTCCTGTCCATACACTAAAATCATATTTTTGAACAGCTTCTACTTACTCTATTGGCATATTTTTTGTTAGTTATCCTAAGTAATACTAAAAAAGATGGAGGGAAAGAAGGTAATTCTGTCGAGTTCTGATAATCCTTCACTTCAAATAAGTCCCGTAAAACTTGATGGAACTAATTGTTGTTCATAAAAGCTAAAGGATTACAGGGTTACATTAATGATGACAGTAAGAGACTTGACATCAATAATTCTGATTATAATCAGTCGGAGTTTGAGAATTATCTCATCCTGTCTTGGCCCATCAATTCTCAATAAAGACGGAGATTGCTCGGACACACTTGCTACTAAACACAGCGGCAAAGGTATGGAAAGCTGCTTCTCTGACCTATTCTCAAATAAGGAATAGCTCTAATATATAGGAAGTTACTTCTCTGACCTATTCTCAAATAAGCAATAGCTCCAATTTTTTATCTTCGTAATAAATTGCACAACACAAAGCAAGGAGATATGACTGTATCACAACATTTTGCAGAGTTATGTGGGTTATGGTCGGAATTAGTCTATTATCAGGACTTTCAAGCAGAATGCTCAAAAGACGCTACTAGATTCTAGAAAATGATAGAAGAAGATCGGGTATTTGATTTTTTAGCGAGTCTTAACCTAGCGTATGATCATATCCGAGGTACAATACTTGGAAAAGATCCTTTCCCTTCCATTCAACTTGCACATTCTCTAGTACAACAAGAAGAAAGTAGGCGAAATGTTATACTATATACACCTATCATTGAAAAAGCAGGATTAGTAGCAAGTTCTACTGAAAATCCAAAACCTATAAATACCTCATCTAATAAGGATCATTTACACTGTGATTACTTTGGAAAATCAAGACATACTTGAGAAACTTGCTGAAAATTACATGGAAGGCCTAATTAGAGTTGTGGAAAGCGAGGCAGCTCATTGGTAAGGGTTCAAGCCCACTTGGCTGATAGAAATGAAGTGTTTGAAACATCATTAGCTGTGGGGTTATCCAATGAGGAACTTCAGGCCTTAAGATAGCTTCTCTCAAAAACAATCTCTGCTTCCACAGTTGGTGCCAAACCTTGCCAAATTAGGTATTAAGTACTACAATTCTAAAGATATCCTTAGATTATAGACTCTGGAGCTAACAGACATATGAGAGGCTCTCAAAAGAAATTTTTAACATACTCTCATGGAAACAACAAAGATAATGTTAGAATAGCAAATGGGGTCTTTTATTTCCGTATCTAGTACAGGTTTTGTTAACTGTACTTCCAATATTACCCTATCCCCAGTGCTTCACATACCCTATTTTCCTATTAATCTTCTCTCTGTCAGTTTTATCATTAAGGACCTTAATTACAAAGTTGAATTTTTTCCTAACTGTTGTGTTCTTCAGGACCTTCACATAGGGTAGAGGATTAGAACTAGTAAACTACATGATTGCTTATATGTCTTAGAAGAAGGGCGCCAGACAATTGCATATCAAGCGTTTTTTAGAAATGATGTGATTAATACGGAAATTCTACAGCGGCATAGGTAGTTAGGACATCCTTCGTTTTTGTTTCTAACAAAACTTTATCCAAACTTTTTAAAAGAACTTCTTTTAATTCTTTGTTTTATGAAGCATGTGAACTTTCTAAACACACTAGAAGTTCTTATTATTTATCTAATAATAAGATTTCTATTCCTTTTATGACCATTCGCTCTGATGATTGGGGTCCTACTCAAACTCCTTCTCTTTCTAGCCATTGATGGTTTGTTACTTTTACTGATTGTTGCACCCAATTTATGTGGGTTTAACTGATGAAAACCAATAATGAAGTTTTTTCATGCTTCCAATCTTTTCATTAAATCATTTGTACTCAACATGATGCTAGAGTTAAGATCTTAAGGTTAGATAATAGAATGGAGTATATGGATGGCAAATTTTGTGCTTATCTAGATTTTAATGGAATAGTACATCAAACTAGTTGTTCCTATACTAGTGAACGGAGTTGCAAAAAGGAAGAACAGGCACATTCTAGAGGTTGCTCTATACTCATGTTCACAATGAATCTTCCAAAGGGATATTAGGGTGATGCAGTCCTTTCAGTCGCCAATCTTATCAACAGAATGCCACTTCGAATTCTAGATTTTAAAATCTTTGTTGAAATATTACAAGGTACAAACTCTTATACTGTACCTCTAAGAGTCTTTGGGTGTGTTTGCTTTGTTCATACTCAGAATGTTGGCCAGTTGGAGCCAAGAGCTTTGAAATATGTTTTTATTGGACATTCTCCCACACAAAAAGGATATAAGTGTTATCACTCCCCGTCTAAGAAATACATTGTAAGTATAGATGTCGCTTTTCTAAAGTTTGAGGCCTATTTCCCCATATCCCCAACTCCTCTTCAAAAGGAGAATGAGATTGAACATGAGGTGTTGCTTGACTCTATAAATAATGTGATCTAAGGAGGAAGAACAATTCAGGGGGAGACAACTAGTTTGGTTCAAGAGGATCGAAGTTGGTGCTTAGATAGACCAGACTTAAAGACATACTCAAGGTAAGATAAAACAGAAAAAGTCATCATGCAGTCTATGTCAATGCTATCCTCTTCCCTTAAAAACTCTGGTGAACTAGAATATGATTTATCTGATGATTTAGTTAGGCCGATTGTCCTTCAAAAAGGTGTTAGAAGTTGTACCAAGCACCTAATTTCTAACTTTGTTACATACGACTCACCATCTCCTACCTATATAGCCTTTATCTTATCCGTTTCTTCTCTGTCTAATCCATAAGATTGGAGAGACGCAATGAAAATTGTCCAATAGAAAGAAGCTATGATTGAAGAACTGAAGGCCCTGGCAAAAAATGAGACTTGGTAACTTGTCACTGCTCCAGAAGGAACACGGACCGTTGACTGCAAATGGGTGTTCACAAGTGAAGCATAAGCCAGATGGATCCATTGAGAGATATAAGGAGAGATCGGTGGCTAAAGGTTTTACTCAAACATATGGAGTAGACTATCAAGAAACCTTTGCTCTTGTTGCTAAGATGAATACAATCAGAGTTTTACTTTCGTGTGCAGCTAACTTGGATTGGGACTTACAGCAGTTCGACGTTAAAAATGCATTTCTTCATGGGGATTTGGAGGAGGAGGTGTATATGGAGATTCCTATAGGGTTTGAAGATGAGAAGACACAAAGGAAGGTTTATAGGTTAAAAAAAAGCCTTATACAAGCTAAAACAATCACCACGAGCATGGTTTGAAAAGTTAAATCGGGCTATGATCTCCTTTGATTTTCAACAGAGTAATACAGATCATACCCTATTTATCAAGCACTCCTAAGGTAAGATCACACTTTTTATTGTCTATGTTAATGACATTATTGTAACTGGAAGTGATACAGAAGAGATGACTAGGCTGAAGAAACTACTTGCTCAAGAATTTGAAATTAAGGACCTAGGAAAATTGCAATATTTCTTGAGAGTTGAAGTCGCTAGATCAAGAAAAAGAATCTTTATCTCCTAAAGAAAATATGTCATAGACTTATTAGAAGAAATCGGTATGAAGGGTTGTAAACCAGCTGAATCTTCTATCGAGAGCAACCATAAATTACAAGCAGGAACAAATACATAAGTGGACATGAGAAGATATCAAAGATTAGTTAGGAGACTTATCTATCTTTCTCACACTAGGCCAGACATAACATTTTCAACTAGTCTAGTAAGTCAGTACATGCATGATCCACGAGAACCACACTTACAAGCTGTATTCCGCATTTTGCACCATCTAAAGTCTGCTCCAGGAAAGTGCCTTCTATTCACTAACAATGGTCATCTTAAGATAGAAGCATTTACAGATGCTGATTGGGTTGGATATCCTGATGATAGGAGGTCAACCACTGGTTATTGTACGCTCATAGGAGAAAATCAGGTCACTTGGAGAAGCAAGAAATAAAATGTAGTTGCTAGATCCAGTGTGGAAGCCGAATATAGAACTATGGCTCAAGGTGTGTGTGAACTATTGTGGGTAAAGAAGCTGATGAACAAATTACAAGTGACGGATGAAGGAAGTTCATCTCTCTACTGTGATAATAAAGCTGCCATTAGTATAGCTCACAATCATGTTCAACATGATAGAATAAAACACATAGAAATTGACCGACACTTCGTGAAGGAGAAATGTAACATCCCGTTTCCAGAGAACGGGTCGGACCAAAGAAACGGGTCCAGATGTGGTAAATTACCACATCTCAT